>VZTM01017309.1:0-53438 GCA_013400555.1 Jacana jacana | reverse complement strand
CTTAATTTCTTTTCTTTTTCCACACCTCCAATTATCATGAAGATAGACAACTTATCTCAAATTCTCCAAATATGTTTTATGTGTTTATTACTTTTTAGTGTCTTTCTAGTTAGGTGATAAATTCCTCAATCCTTAAAAATCATAGTGAGAAATCTTGAGGGGGTTTCAGAACAGTCACTTTTACCTGTTTCTGGCTACCTCCAGAATCTCTGCAATGTCTCATTAAAGAAAATACCGACATATTTTAAACACTTGACCTAAACTGTACTTCCTAAGATCAGAGGGGAATTTTCAAAGACTTTTGAAGGGAAGGGACAACTAGTTCCCTTGTATTTAAATCATTAAACAGCTTCAACTTTCTCTCCCTGGAAATATAACGCAAGTGATCAAATGTATTTGGAGACTGACCAGTTTACAAGGCAAGCGGGAAGACCCCTGTATATTTGGGAAAACTCTGTTCCTCTGAGGTGAGCTCCTCTGTTAAGCCAAAGGTTTTCCTCGGTTCCAGAAGTCCTCTTGAGTCACTGAATAAATTGTGTTCATCAATAGTTTACTTGTCATGGTCTTGACTTGGGAAATGGTAAATCTTTCCACTGGTTTCTGAGAACTATGGCGGGGGCTCTGTCTCTTAAAACACTTTTACTTTGGAGGCGTTGACATTTTTATCCAGTTTGGAATACATTAGCTAGCTCGGCAGACACCATAAATGTGTTTTGTTAAATGTCCTTGTTTCGAGGGCTGCTTCCCATGACAACCAAGTTGGTAAGTCAGAGCAGGTGACACGTTGTCACATACCATCACTCCAACAGCGCCTGGAGTACTCCCAAAACGCGGACTCAAACCGGGAGCGCAATGAGAAGAGACACGATGTGGATGTACACCCCTTTGATAGGGGGGATCTTGGATTGCAGCTAGTGCAGCCGGGTGCTTGAGAGAGGAATGAAAAAAACCCAAAGGAGATGATGATGGTGCAGTTCAGTTACTCTGAACCCCAAGCTTTTATCAGTACTTGAAAATCAAATGGCAAATTATCCTGCCATACGTCTGTTTGCGTGTTCCCAGCAGCGGGAACAGGTCTGTCATCAATGAGATCAAGGCATGACAAATTTTTATTATTTGCATCTATTTTTGCAGGAATTACACATGGCCAAGAAAAAGTACAGCTTAAAATATTGATTTCCTAACTTTTACAAAAGATCTCTCTTTACCTTCCTAATTTTAATCGTTACTTTCGCAAATGCTGTTTCATGTTGGTTATTTCCCTTGTGGGAAGAAGCTAAAGAATTAAATCTTAAACTTTACTTTGTGCCTCTGGGAGTGGCTTTGTTTTTCTTCTTTTTTTTTCTTTCTCCTGGGAAGTGTTAAAAGCATTCCATTTACGAAAATATGTAGTGTTTTTCCCAATACTATTTCACTTATAATTCATTATAATATAGATCTTTTGGAATAATTAATGGAGACACAAATGAAGAGTGCAGTTGTTACCATTCTGGTCTGTGGCCAAACCCCAACTGCCTGGAAAGGGGTCAGAGTGCTGTGACTGTAGAGCTGTTGGCAGAATGGTTGTATAACAAAATATTTTGGTGCCAGTGCTCTGGAAAATAGTCACCAATACTTGGTTATTCGTTTGACACTTAGATTGACTACATCCTATTGTAAAAGACCTTTTTCAGCCTAAATCTGGTCTCCTGATCACCAGAAGCATTTGAGAATATCAAATCGAGTTCTGATCTGACTCAGTTGTGACTACAGCCAGAAATAATAAGGATGTGCTTTGGCTGTGTTACTGTCTAGCAGGTATTTTCAATAGTGCATCTTTCAAATTTCCCGAACAGCAGAAATTATAGATCAAAGTTGAGTCTTGTTGAGGGGTCTAACCAACTGCTATATTCTATACCCAAACTGAATTTGCTGGGGTTATGCATATAACAGAAATCGTATCCTTTGTCGTGCTATGATGGATCTGGTGATTTGCAGTGATTGTCCTTTTAGTGCGAGGTGTTTGTACTTTCCAGATGGAGCAATGGGATAGAAATGAGTTAACTAACTCTTGGGCATAATTTCCTTGTCTTTACCAGATATAGATTTCCTGTCCACATCAGCCTATTTCATTTGCTGTCAGTAGTAGTTATTTCTTTATTACCTCCTTGGAGAATTTCTTTGTTAATGAGCAAATTAAGACTTCTGGCTTCATACAGTTCAGAATCTTTGACTTATTCTTTGTGAGCTGCCCCTGAGCATGTTTAGCCGTGCTGCCCACTTCCCTGGACGTGATTTCTGCTTAGGTACCTGTTCTGAAAAAAAGGCAAACCCATAAAGAGCTTTCTTTGAGAATTTAATTTTGGTAGCTATTCAAGCAGGAGAAGCAAGTTCAACATCTGCTTTTATACAGCACAGAGGTGGAGGCGGTCCGTGCTGTGGCATACCTGAACAGAGAGGGTTTGTGTTTGTCACCTACGTATGGTAACACTCTCGGGAAGTTGGGGAAATGCACTAAGGTCTCTAGGAGAAATCTGAGGAAATGTCTAAGTGGATTTGGTGAGGGCGAGGGAGGGAAGGGTTAGAAAAACAGGGGTGATTCTACAAAAGGGAGCTGAACAGTTTCTGCTCTATATTTAATCTGCCAGCAATGTCTGCCTCCCATATTTCACACACGCCCCCCTCCTCCTTCCCGGAGTGGTTCTTGCAGTGTTTGGTGTTGCTCATCAAATTAATCCCATCAAGTCCAACCCATGAAACCACTCCACACCACGTGGCCTCAGCCAGCCTAACTGTGCCATTTTATGTAGTTTGATCACTAATGTAACCTGATTTGACTTGCTGGAGTGCAGCATATGTCAACTGGAAAACAAAAAGGAAATCTATTTGTTAAGTGCAGCTAAGACAAGCCTCTGTTTGCTTCTAAAACTAAGAAAAACGAGTTAAGCCTGTAGCAAATGTGGATGCGTGAAAGAAGTTGTCAGGAGACTCCCACAAAGAAAGATGTACGTTTATTTTTGGAAGCATCTTCAGCTCTCATTGAAGATGGGAGTAAATCACTTGGGATTTAATGTAGTTTGTATTAGTCTTAAAATTAACTGCAGATTGGAGTGAGGGCTTCAGGGTTATAGACACCAAATATTCCTCTGACTTTCCCAGGAACAGATGGGGGTGGATGCTGAGCGCTCTGGAGATACGCCCCGTCCTCAATCTTGATATCTGGATCTTCAAGACTTTGTACGTTTATTTGTCTTGTGATTCTGCTTTATTAACACTTTGTCAATAACTCGCCTAACTCTCTGCAAAATAAATCTTCTAAATTACTGTGCTTTGTTAAAATGTGTTCAATTATACATGACACAAAAGCTAACAGCTCGCTGCTCTGTTCCCCTGCATCCTTACACCTAATAAATCATGCCATCCGACATGTCCTGGTGCAGATACTCTGCTGTTCCTGAGGAGGAACGATGTAATGGGGTTACTAAAAAGGGAAATAGTATAGATTTTCTTTAGTCGTTATGTCACCAAAAGAGTATAAATCTGACCAGTCTGAAAAGTCCAGATCGATTTATTGTGTGTTATGAAAATTCCTTAACTTATTTTCTGTACTGGAAAACACTGTAGCTTCCAAGTACCATCCTCTGAAAAACAGAGCTCTTAATTTAGGGAGAAATCTCTTTACAAGTATCTAAGAGCATGAATACCAAAATCTGAAAGTGGCAAAGGATAATACACAGGTTGTCTGATAAAGGAACTTTATGAAGAGTTAGGGCTTTTGTGGTATTTATGGGGTATGAAAAATTGCTTTCTCCTGTCTTTTTGTATTTCCTTTCCCATGTCTTGGGAAAGCTGCCGCTTTTCTGCGTAGTTTTCCCAGAAAATTGGATGTATGGTAATAGCTGAGGGACAAGGGTTAATTACTTGCTTGGCCATCCTGAGAAGGCAAGGCTGGAGAAGCCAAATCCGTCGGCTGGTTGGAAGAGTCTGTACAGCTCTTCTGGGCTTTGTAAAGGAGCTCTATAAAGGTGAGCTGAGCAGTACTACCATTACACCGATGTTACTGCACTTGTATCAAGGCAGTTATTAACCTGTTCACCAGTAGAGCTAAGACTAATGAGGAAAAAGTCTGTCTATTTATACATAATTGTGTGACAATCTTTCAGTGTTGCTTCTCTTGGAGATTCCCAAATTAATATTGATTTTTATTACCTAGTAATATGTTGGCAGTGTTGCTTGAATCCTTTTTACGTGGCTTCTTTTTACAGATTGTTGACACTGCCTAAGTTAGATGTATTTTTTTAAATGCCACACCAAGTGATAAAAGTGGGTCTAGCCTGGTGTTTGTGCTGTAGAGCACGTTCTCCGCCTCCAGGCGGGCTTGGGCTGGGTGCAGGCTTTTATGGTCGCAGGCGTGATGTGGGTTTTAAAGCTATCTTCTGGATGGTCTAGTCAATCTTCTCCCTGCTGTAGGCAACGCTGACCATTCCCCTGCTGTGCATGGCCCAGTGCATAAAGTTAATGGCACTGCTCCCCACCTCTATATATGTGCTGCAGCCTATTGGCAGGAGAATAACGATGCTTGAAGTACTCTGCTTTTCTGCCCTATTTATTTATTATTTTATTTTTATGATGGTGCAGTAGCTTCCAAAATGCTTTGGAAAGAATCTTTACATGCATAAAAAAAAAAAGGCAAAAGTAATTTGTATTCTTATACAAGATTTGATTTAAAAGTTCTTAAAGTTCTGTTCTTTTAAAAGTTCTGCTTTCCCGTGAAAATTCTTTACAAACAAGATTTGTGCATCCCAGGTGTATGGGGTGTTTATTGTTTGCTGGGAAACTGAAAGATTTGAAGAATTTTGCTCATTGTTTCCTGTCTCAGAAACAGAACAAACCCAAGGAATACAGCTGTCCTTTCCACTCAGGGGGGTGCCCATCTCACAGCTCCACCTTTTCACTTGGGGCTTTATTCTGCGTGTCTCATACATTGGAAGAAATGAGATAAGGCAAGAAGTTTCAAAACTGTCTTCTAAGTGAACTCCTGAGCCCTTGTTTTCAGAAGGCTGTAGCAAAACAGAATAGATCTGAGAGTTACTAATTACGTGGCAGCTTTCACAGACAAAGTTTTAATTTTGCAACTGCTTTGAATACACCACGGTGGATTTTCAGTTACTCTGTTATTAGAAATCATTTTGTGAGGTAGCTAGATTACATCTTGAATATTTTGAAATATTCATAATTTGGTTCTCAAAACTTGCAGATGAAATTTGAATTAAGTGACGAACAAGAATAATTTCAAGGTGGGGAGAATGGTAAGAAAAAACCTAAACCTATCAAATAAGTTATTAATTGCAAATTACTCATTCGGATTTAATGGAAATGATTTTTTTTTCTTTTAATATAGTAAGTAGAAAGTACATTAATCTAGTTCTTAAAACTGTCTGTCTTATGGAAATTAATATAGAAATATGTTCTCAATGGAAAATTGTTATGTTTCAAGAATACTATATTAAGAGAGTAATGAATACATTATGAAAATTTAATTGCATATTTTAAAGCTATTATCCAACTAATCATAAAATTCCGGTTGCAAATAGTCATTAGGAAAATACTTAGATGTACTTAAGCATAGAAATTGCAAAATGACAGGAAAGGTCAGAACCTGGTGTAATAAAGAATAATGAACTGGCAGCTGACCCTTGGGATTCTATAAATAATTTTTAAGAATTGTTATTTTCAACGATAGCTGAGGGAAGCTGGACACTACGCTTTATTTGTGCTTGACCGCAGCCCGTGAGCGTGGAATTCAAGGGTGAGAGCGAGGGGTGAACTGGTGCTTTAGTGGAGAAGGCCCCTGCCTGCAGCCGGCCCAACTGGGGTGCGCTTTGCCCTGTTTAGATTTTCAGATTGTGTTTCCATGTTCAATTACCTTCTGTGAGATGGAGATAATTTGAAGCTGCTGATTGCGATGGAGGGCCTGGCACAGAGTTAATGTTCTGCTGGCACCCAACCAGGGCTCACGTGGAGGCTTCAATCCGCAGATGCTCCAAAACCTTCTGTGAAACCGTGCTTGAATTTGGGGAAATTATGTACGATTTTCTGCCCTAATAGTTCAATTCCCTGTTGGTGGGCAGGTAAATAACCTTTAATTTTGGCTTAAATAGCTATTTATATATACATACATATTTTTTTAACCGATTCTATATGAATCTGTTCGTGTGTTTCACTTGCTTCTGTAGGTTTATATACACATCCTTCCTCAAACAGTTCTCTGCTGGTGGATGGGGTCTTTGGGCAGTTAAAAGCCAAACCAGCACGAGTTCTGCAATGTAACCAAGGCAGCGAAATGCTGACCCTCCCTCACCCCACCATGTGGGAGTGGAAAAGAGGTGTTTTCCTCAGCGGGATTCAGACCATTTGAAAGAAAAGCTAAAAAACACGCAAGATGCTTTTGAAAGGCACGGGGCAATTTGGTGCAGATCCTCTTTGGTGCCTCTGCAGGTCCCAGGGGCAGGGAGAGATGGGGTGAAGGGCTCTTGTACCCACACTGTGCAAGTAATTAACCCCATTTGAAGTTGGGGAAACACAGGTATTTGTTGCAAATCTACAAAACATGGATGTTTGCATCAGTATTGCTCTTTTTACCAAGCTGGAAGTGTGTTTTGTCAGTTGCTGTTTCAGAAAGACACTTGAGGGTAACCCCACAGGGATCTCCCTGCTCTGGTTGTGTCAGGGATGGTTCCAGGGGAGGATCCTTAGAAGGATGGGTTCATCCCAAGGATGAACGTGCATCTCCCAGCTGTAGGAGCCTGTCTGTAATGGGTACCAAGCTCTGCCAGGCTGAGTCTCCAGGTTAGGAATGCAATAACCCCCCTGTGTTGGTGTACTCTCAGGTGAAGGGTGTCAGGATGCCTTTGGCTATGGGACGCTCTGGATTTTTTTCCCTTGGTGAACTTTTGGCTACATCTCCATGAGTGGGTCACTCAGCCCACAGGAGAGGATCAGCAGATTAAATTCAGGAGCATGTACATACACCACATGCAGAATAGTGCTTTCCTGCAAACTGCATACAGTTTGGCCACAGGACCAAGCTCCACGTGTAGTTCAAAGTTGTCTGAAGGACCCAAAATTGGTTGGGATCATATGTGTTTAGAGATTAACTTGATGCATTAATGTGGTCCAAGCTAATTTAATCTTTTTTACCCTGCACTTCTGGAATGAAGCCATTAATTTAATTTCCTCATAAAGAAGTCTAGTTGGCGTTCACCAAAACGGCTCTGTGAATTGCATTAATACCTGCTAATTGGGATTGATTGGAGGATTTGTTTCTAAGCCATGCTGTCTCTCTAATCAACACACTGATGTATATTCAGTCTCTAGAGCTGACATTGAGATGCTACTGTTGAAAGACAAGGCAGAATACTGTAATGGTTCTTAGTAATAGGTTGAGATTGTCTATGGACAAATTAAAACACTGGATTTTGATATATCTCACAATATTAAAAGGATTTAACAGAAGAATTCCACCAGTGCAGTTATATTAATAGTGGCATTCAAAGGCGTTTTCCCACACATGGTTGATGCAACAGTGTCAGTTTATGCACTGCTTTGGCTTTGGTGAACCTGCTCCTCAATGGTCACATGAGGAATGTTTGCAGTCTTTTCTCAAGTGGGATTTTCAGGCACATGTAAATTATGGGCTCATAAACAAGATCCTATGAGGGAATCTAGTCATCAGCTGGTGCTCCGCCTGTGTGTGTGCATTGCTATTCCACGTGGAGGGTCTGTCCTTGTTGTTCGTCCCTCTTGTGACCTGTGAGTGTCTGTCTCCTGGAGACGTGTGGGCTCTGCCACCCTTCATTGCCAGGTGAGGTTTTGGGGTTGATGGCTGTGAGGATGCGAGCACAGGGATTTTCATGGTGATCACCCTGAGCACGGTCATTGCAAGCAACATCTAAGTCAGTGCTCCTTTTAAGTCCTATTTGCATATCTTGATGAGAATGATCACTCAACCCAGCACCTCTTCTCTTTCAGGGTCTTCTAATGCAATGACTGATGCCTTGAGTCCTAGGGCTGATTTGAGCCCATCTAGGCTGGGCCTTGCCAATCACCGGAATTAAATACTGTTGGAGGATTGAGTTTGCCCACACAGCATGGCTTCGTATTTCTCTTTTAATTTTACTCTGGAGTTAGATATCTATCTTCCCAAACTAAATTATTCAGCGTTGTGTCTCATGAGCCTCAGCGGCATGCAGGCTGTTGTGAGTGCTCTGTGCTCTCATCTGAGATGGCTTAGCGTTGTGTAACAGGCAATTTAGGGAAAGCATCCTTTGATCGGGCATCTTTGTTGCTGGGAAGAGAGCAGAGTCAATGCAGAGTAAAATACGTATTTCCCCTTCCTCCTCCCCTCCCCCCCCGAATTGGACCTCTTTCAAGATAAACTTAAATAATTCATGGAAATTTACTGCTGATTTCTAATTAAAACTATCTAGAAGCACTCTGTTTTATCACATGTGATTTTACCTCTGAACAATTTCAGAATCTTTGCAAGACACTTTTATGTGCATATTTTTGGCCTGTAATTAGCCGAGACTTAAAAAAATATTAACTTTAGCTTTCACTGGATAAAAGTTTCAAAAGGGAAAAAAAAAAGTTAATCTTTTGTCCCCACTGATTTAGGGCTCTAATTCAAAGGAGGGCATTCAATTTGGTTAAATGTTGGGGCCTTTAAAGCTGTTCACATGAATGACTGACTGGGACACCTCTGTAGTCCTCAAAGTATCTATTTTTGTGTTCGCCTCCTGTGACATTCCTTTGTTAAAACTAGGTTGAGCTAATAACCTTCCTAGAGCTCATTTGCCGAGCAGTACATCTTGACACATTTTTAATAGTAAAAGTAACACTTCAGGTTTGTTTGTTTTTGTGAATTTCCATCCTATTCCAAATCCTATTTTGTGTGCTCGGTTGCCACCGCAGTGTCGAAGTTGTTTTCCACTTCTCTTTGCGTACGAGATTCCGGTATTGCGGCTGTGCTAGGGGTGGATGAGGATGCATGAGTGGCTGCTCTGTCTGGCAGAGAGAGGAAGATGAGTAGATGTCATGGTTTCTACTGGGATGGAGTTGGTGTTCTTGCTGAGCAGCTGGTTTAGTGCTATGGTTTGGGTTTGGGATGGGAATAATGGCAATAGTGCATGAATGGGTTTAGCTGTTGCTGAGTTCTCAAGACTTTTTCTGCTACTCATGTCTCACCAGTGGGTGGGCTGAGGGGCACAAGTTGTTGAGAAGAGACACAGCCAGGGGACCTGACCCCAACGGACTGAAGGGACGTTCCATGCCAAATGATGGTAGATAAAACTGGGGGGAGAAGAGGGAAGGGAGAAGCATTTGGAATTATGGCGTTTTGTCTTCCCAAGTCACCATTCCCTGTGATGGAGCCCTGCTTTTCTGGAAGTGGCTAATGGCTTTCTCTCTTCTACTCTTATGATCTTCTTCACCCAGCTAGGGGGAGAATTGAGTGAGCAGCTGTGTGATCCTATCTCCCAGCAGTGGTTAAACCACCACAGATAAACATGTCAGGGTGGCATTGGCTCTCCAGGGACAGTGGTTGGTGCCATGAAATAGTCCCTCCTTGCGGAGGGTTGTAAGCAGCCACCAGGACCAGTTGCCTTGGGCTGGCACCTCCAGGACATGCTCTGTGTCTGCAAGATGTTACTGCTCTGTATGGTGTGGCCATGGGCTGCAGGGAGAACATCTACCCACAGAGAGTCTCACCAAGGCATGGATGCTCCCTTCTGCTGTGCCCTCCCCAGCCCCAACAAAACAAGAATCAGCAGAACAATGAAGAAACAGGATGGAAATGGGAAAAATGCTCTAACTGAAAAAAGAAAAGAAAAAAAAAAGTAAAAAACAGGGATGCACTTGTGTGAAACTGCACTCCCTGCGGAGTTTAACTTCTGCTCTGACCCACTTTGGTCCTGCTTTCCCAAACTTTTCTGCCCCTCAGTTACCAGGGGAAATGGTATGGATCCTGTCCTCGCTATGTTAGAGTGCGGTGTGGCCCATCACGCTGAGGTGGTGGTGGCTCAGCTGGGATCTGATGACATTTCAGGGGCTGTGGGAGTTGGGAACTTCTCTGTGTGAGGTCCAAAAGTTTGCAAACCAGACTTTAATTCTTCAGCACTAAGCACACATGTGAGTAAGTGGCCTTTCTCTAAAATAACTGCAGTGTTAGCAGAGATTAGATTATTTTTTTTTTTAAAGATACAGCTTGTTGTTTCTATTCCTGAAACATAGTATGTATTTGTTGATATTTCTCTGTAAACGTTTCAGAAGCATTATGGATCTCCCCAAGTCATTTTTTCAGAGCTGTACACATTTTTAATAACTACTTACAAGTTTGACACCAGCATAGTGCTCTTCTAGCCATTCTTCCAAAAGTACTGGAAAATCACAATTGTGAAAGATAACACAAAGAAGAGTAAAAGTTCATTCTATATATATACAGCACTTTGACTGGGAAATCTAAATCTTGTACTTTCTATAAAGGAAAAAAAAAAAACCAACAACCAAGCACGTAACTGTTCAGTTAAAACATAATTTAGTTGCTTTTTTTTTTTCTTTAATGAAAGCATGTGGGTATTGCAGCCCTCAGACCGTGCTCAGCAGATGTGTATTTCTCCATCGTGTGCGTGACCCCGACTTAAATAAGTATTTAAAGACATTTAAGTCAGTAAAGAATCTTAGTGGTACGGTGAGATACGACAGAAGTTACCTTTTGACCGTGTGCTTTGATGGCACACCAGGAGGGTAGTCACCTGAGTGAGACAACGTTGGGTACAAAGAAAAAGACACCCCCTCCCTGTGTGCATTGATGTCCTCTGCAAGGAGTGACCCTGGGGTGGCAGCAGCTCCTCTGAACAGGGGCCAAGGGCAGACCTGGGCGAGGGCAGCCAAGCACCAGAGCAAGAGAGGGCAATTAACACCCAGGGCACTAATTTCTGCAGCTGAACAGCTGAAATGCCTCAACTTTTGGAGAAGCCTGTTTTGGGGTTGGCTTTGCTGTTTTCATTGTTAAATACTCTCTAGGAGTCTAACAGAAGCTTAAATTCTTCAGTTTGCTTAACTTCTGCTAAGCTCTCATAAACCCATTTAATGATAGTCTTCTTGGTAGCACAGGATGAGCTCCAGGAAATTCACTGGGTCTGGGGTTTTTGTTTGGGGGGGGGTTGGGGTTTTTTTTTTTGGTTTGTTTTTTTTTTTAAGCTTGTGAAAAACGATGCTCACTCAGTCAAAAGGGAGAATCGTGGTGGGTGGGATTTGCATCTCGTGTCAAAAAAAAGAAGTGATAAATACTCCCCCTGGAGCTGGCAGAGCAGGGAGAGGGGTTCCCACAGCCACTCATGTCCATGGGCAAAAACCTCTGTGGTCACAGGCTCCGGCTGAATGTAGGATGAGCTTGAAGAGAAAGCCCAAAATATAACAGTGCTGCTCCTTGTTACTTTAATTGGAGAATATTTTGTCTGCAGGAGCCTAATGATTGCAAATGAAACTGCTTGGGAGACTTTTCTAGACTGTCTTCCATACACGGACACGCTTTACACTTGCCAGTCTTTTTCTGATTTTGCATGTTTTAACTGCTAAAATACACTATTAATATCTGACGTGACTGATAAATTTCACCACTTGCAAATGTTGGTTTCGTTCTTTCGTTTGTTTCTTTATTTTTTTTATTTTTTCTTATTTTTCAATTCCCAAAGGTTAAGAAAAGCAAACATAGAGGAGCTTCCAAACAGAAGCCACAGATGTATGGCTTGGGGATGATGGGAGTGAATTTTGCCAGGATTCTGCCACCTGCACTGTAATTCTGAGGTTTTGCTTAGGTAAGAGCATTTTCTTTCATTTATCAAGCAGTCACAAATGCAAAAAGAAAGAATTGCATTTAAAAACTGATTCTTAAATTCATCTCAAAAGAAAAAAAAATAGTTGTTCTGCTGTTCTTGGTTTGTTTTTTAATTAATTTATTTTGAAATTCTGTAAAACTGAAAGGAGAGGGCAATTCATAGAATCGTAGAATCCTTTGGTTGGAAGAGACCAGCCAAAGGAGAGGAAGTTCCTGGCAAATCACTGTTTTCATACAGGTTCAGGCTGAGCTTTCCCCTTGTCCCAAACTGGTACCTTCAGTTAAATTTTAGAGACAATGGTATTTTTGAAAGGTGAGTTGAAGTTACTGCTTGGGTTTTTTGTACCCTATGTTTGTGTTATTACATCTTCAGGGTTCTGAGGCAGAACTGGGAGGAATATTGATCCGTTGTTGAGTAAAAGGCAGCCCACCACTCGCAGGGGCTCAGGGTAAAGGAATGCTACCATGCTCAAATTGAGTAAAAAGAACAAAATAAGTAGCCTTGTAACCCTTCTTCATTGCTGTCTCTCTATAGTAGGTGATCCTTGCCTACTTTTCTCCTTTTTAGCATTATTAACATTATTCAACATAACTGATAACCTGTGTAGAATATCCAGTCCTCTTATCTGAAAGGCAGGATGTGCTGGCTGTGATGCAGGAGCCGGGCATTCTTGGACAAAAGTAGGAAATCATCAACACGCGTTTTCCCCAACGTGAAGCTGATACAACTGAACAACAATAATCCAGTCTCATCACCAGCAACAGAACAACGAGACTGTTCTGTTAAGCTTATTCAAGCGTAATAATTCCTGCTAATAAATTAGAAAAGGAGCAATAGAAGACTCCCATGTAGCATGTCTAATGGAAGATATCAGTGATATCATGAGTTTCTTGCAGTCTGTAAACTGGGGGTTTTTCCAGGCTAAACTTTTTAGCTGTACCATTGAACAGTGGAACGAGAAGTTAAAAAGCCTAGATTCAGAGCATCATCATGTAATTTTATTAGGAACAGATGGGTGGAAAACTCCTTTGAGCGCGATACTTGCTGCCTGCCATTCACGGGATGGCAGCCGATAATGTCCGTGATGGGCCTTTGTGTCCATCTGTTAGTTGCTCTATCCAGTATTCCCTGGCTAAGGAAACACTTCAAACAGCACAGATAAATGCTGGGGATGTTTTGCAGTATTTATAGATTTTGCTAGTTCACACTTGAGGACGTTTTCTGTGATTCATCAAGACTTATCTTGACTTGTATCATTTATTAGAGTCTATGTAATGACAGACGTAAGGCGTGTTATGCAGCTCTTCCATTTGATATCCAGTGTTCTGATAAGACAATCTGAAAGAACACCTACTGTGATTTATTTCCTTACTGACTGATTATCATATGCGAATTCACGTACCTCTAGAAGTACAGGCTTTTGCTTCAGGAGCCTACAGAATTTTAGGAGGAAATAATCTTGGTATTTTCAGGAAAGGGAAAGGGCAGGGGAAGCTCCAGGAGTTACCTTGTCTCTCCCTCGTTTTGGCATTAGGTGACTTGGGATGCTGTGTGCTCTGTGGAAAAGCTATTAATCTGGTTGTCAAATAAAATGGCCGTCTCTAAAGAGAGGACGCTTAATGGATTTGGGGGGTTTGATATTTATTTTTTCCTTATTTCCTGTGCTTTATCTATACTTGATTGGTAAAAGTGCCTTGAAAAAATAGAGCTTCATAACTTAGATTGGATCGCTCGTCCTCCAGCAAAGAATGTACTCTGCAGCTCCCCTGTGTATTAAACAAATAAATATAAGAGGTTTAACACCAGCTTGTGTGGTTACCAAGAAGTTAAAGCATTACTTAAAGCAGTAAAAAGGATGTGAAGATTTAGTGCTGCCATGCAGTGCACTAAATAACACCAAATTAACTCATAAAACATGTCAAGACTTGGTACTTCAGCCGCTTCATCTGTGTAGAGCTGCCCCAGTATCCAGGCTGCCTACTGTGCTGGTGATGAGGCTTTGCGGGCACCTTCAGAGCAAATGCTCAGTGGTGCCATGTATTTGTGAAGAGATTTAGCTCAGCCAGAGATGGACTAGCTTTAAAGCCCGTATCTCACTTCTTTTTTTATGACCTCTCTACAAATGCAAGTGTCCGTTCTCGACGAGAGAGGTTCTAAAATTAGGACTGGGGGAAGGAAAGAGCAGGAAACCACCAGGTCACTAGTGTCCACCTGAGATTTTCCATTTGTGATCAGGAGGTTGTTAGGCAGCAAAGTGATGTTTGCCATGGCTACTTTTAAGAAAACTATTTAAGGTGTTTGGGAATTTTCACTGTGCTGTAGTTTTTCTAAAATATTTTTGGAATTTGGATGTCACAGTGAGCTTGACAGCTCCTTCTCTCTCCTCCTGACCCTGTAATGTCTGATGGCTGTAATAACTGCAGCAAACATTTTATTGCAAAATTATTACAGCTATCTTCACAGTATTTTTAGCTACTTTTAGTGGGAAAAAAAGGAGAAGGGTTGCTGCACTTTTCTCTTACTCTTCTTTCACTACCTGCAATGATCCATCTCCTTTTCCTCCACTCTCCTGCCTTCACTTGTGCTGCATGTTCTTTGTTGTGCTGTGGCTTCTGATTCATGGGCCTCTACCCCAAGGGTTCCTTCTCTCACTTGTCTCCAGTACACTCTTTCCTGCCTCCTGGGACATGGACTAGAATATTTTCTTTTACTTCTGTTTTGCTGAGTAACTTTAGCCATCCCTAGAAGTGTCTGTGCAGGATTCCCTGCTTTTCTAGCTGTGGTTACAAACATCTTGACTTGTCCTTGGCAATGAAAGGGTTGAAGGACAGCTCTTCTATTGGAAACGTCTACATTAGATGACAGCCTGGTCTCTGCAAGCAACTGGGAAGTACTCAGCATTCATGTTTCATGTTTACTTGGCTCTAGGAGGGGGAAGTATTTGAAATATTTGGATGTCATTTCAAAGTTGTAGGTATGGTGTACTCAAACTTGGTCTCCATTTGAATGTGCCATCCAAAGAACTTGGCCTGCTCTGCACAATAAAAAAGTAGTGAAGGGTGTTTGTACCTCAGGTAAGAGAATCTGATTCTTCAGAGTAACAGGAGTATTAACTACATACTGAACTGGAGGTTATTTTGTTCAGTCAACTATGACCACTTTCATGAACTCATTCTCTTGTGTATAAATATAAATACTCTCCTGTTGTCCAATAACCCTAAAATATTATTTGTAACAATACATTTCATTTAGGACCCAAGGAAAACTCCACAGAAGCTTTGAGTTCATGGCTTTCAAAGCATTGAGCATTTTTGTAGTTGAATAGAGAAGCTGTGAAATATCTTTCACTGTTTAATTTCAAGATGGTTTGTCTCTTTTTGGAGTGCAGAGGAGATGGTCTGGATGACCTCCTGGTAGACCTCTTCACCTCCTGATGGGAGAAGTATGCAGATTTTTCCCAGGAGATCACAACTCAGAGTCTAAAAGAGTGGGGTAGTTAAGCTTTCACAGGAGTCTAGAGTTTGCTCAAGGCTTTGTGGCTTCCTCTTTAAAATTCCAGAGCATTGCTGTTTTTCTCCATGGGATGTCAGATCTTATTAATGTCCTATCTGAGCATCTTATTAAGAAAGTAATTCACTAATGTATCCGTGGTACCATAGTTATCCTCACAGCACCCTTGCAAAGCCCTTGAAAAGTTAACCTCATTTTACAGCTAGGAAAACTGAGGAATGGAAGACAAGACAAGGATTTTTGGTGGCATTTATGCATCCGTTCCCAAAGTTGTGATTAGGAAAAGCTCACTCAGCTGCTGCCTGAATACCTGAAATAGCTTCTCTTTCAACCTCAGAGGCCCCTGTCTGTCTCAACCTCCGCCTCTCCCTGCTCTCAGGAAGGTGTTGGTCACTCTGGTCTGTACACCAGGACTTGGCCGGTGGGGCAGAGATTCCAGGGCTTGGGAAAGCTGGGCTTTAATCATAAAGCAGTGAGGACTTCCCCTTTTCCTAAGCCAGTGCAGCTAGATGTCATACCAGTCTGAGTGTGTTCCTGGTGATGCTGCTGAGACAAGTCATTCCTTTATTCCATGCATTGTCCACCTCCCCGGAGAGGACCCACCGGATTGAGGACTTGTAGGGTCTCTGTTACCATTTGGATACACAGGACAGTTCCTGTTCGTCACACAAATGTAAGCCTGGCTCCTGTGTTGGGTATCTAAAGACCAAACCCACAGAAGAGGTCTGTTGGCCCTGCTTGTGTGTGGGTGACTTTTGTTTCTTCCTTTTTTCAAGAAAAATGGGATTCTTTCATAGAGAGGAAAGTTATTGCATTCATATAGCATAGCATTAGGGTGTGGAAAAACAGTAAAAATATCAACTAAAGTATTAAATTATTTCATAATCATGGCATCAAAGAAAATAGGATTGTCAGGGAGCCTTAAAATTGTCCTAGTTTATTTAACCTTGTATTTTATGGATTTCTGGTAGTTCACAGACATCAAAGACTTGAAAAAGACTTTAGATTTAGTAATTCTGTGTGTCAGCTTTGGGGGGAGCTGCAAATGGGAGATGGCACTGGGCAGTCAGCGCAGCCTGATTAAAATGTTCAGCTGTAGCAGCAGAAGCACAGCCAGGTACGTCATGTCTTATTTCACAGATGTGCTTGATTGTGCCGACTCAATCGTTATGATCTGTGGGTTTTCTTCTTCTTCAAAAAATGTTGGCTGACCACTTCATTAGAAACTTGTTCTAATTGCACTAAAACTGCTCCTAAGTGATAATGGTGTAGCAGCTTCTTCAACCAACAATGCTTTATTTGAAAAAAGAGGGGGAGATGTTGAGAGCAGGCCCTTTAAGAGGGGTTGCTGGGAGAGCATAGATGCAAATGAGTGGAAGTAAGCGAAACGAAGTATAGTGAAAGTGAAACTGGGTGTAGGAAGCAGCAAATGAGACAAGGGTTGTAGCCAATGATGGGGAAACTTTAGGCGAGTGGAAAGTGCGTGAAAAGCTCGTGGACGGTATCCCTCTCCCTGTCCGCAATGTAGTGCTTAGCGAATGAGGACCTGTGACTTTGATTCAAACGTGGTTCTGCCTTCTGACTGGATTGTACTGCTTTCTGGTTGGAGAGCTTTCTGAATAAAGCTGAAGCTGATCTACCAATCATCTGGATTGCGTCTGGCTTCACTGCTCCTGGCCGCGGCAACAAACCCCTCCGGTGATGGGCTATAACCCCTGCTTCTCCACAGCCTGGTTGTCCTTAGAGTTGGAGAACTTGGCACAGGGCACGGTCTGCTTTTTTTCCTTCATTCCTCTGTGGACATGGAGAGTTTACTCCCTTTGTTGGGTTTGGTTTTATGGCAGCCTTTTCCTACACGCCCTCTGTGAGCCTCTTCCATCAACTACAAAAAGAGATGCCTGGGTGAAGAATCAGGAGATGATGGAGAAGGAGCATTTACTTCCTTGCAGGGAGGCTGCCCACTGGGGAGGATAGAAACCATGACAAGGGGAGCGTACAGGCATGTTCCGTCCACGTTGTCAGTGACAGTCCCAAAGCTTTAAATTAGAAGTTTGCAGTTCTGTGTTTGGGTATGAAGTGGTGGGTTTGGCCTCTGGGTGGGAAGTTCAGAGTTTGAACCCGTTATCACGGGGGTTTTGTGATGGTATTGGGTGCATCGAACTCCAATTCTCAGAGCCACCTGCAAGACAGATGATTGCACACAAGTTTCAAAATGGTGAAAAGGAATAAATGCTAGAATGGTTTGGGTTAGAAGAGACCTTTAAGAGCATCCAATTCCAAGCCTCTTGCCCTGGCGGGGACACCTCCCACTAGAGAGGCTGCTCAAAGCCCCATCCAGCCTGTGTTGCCTCTGATGGAGCAGCTGAGAAGTCTGAATGATTTTTGTTTTCTTTTCTTTTTTTTTTTAATTAGATAATGAACACTTTGGTGCAGTTGCCCCAGATGGATAAGGATGATTTATATTGTTAAACTTTTTTCTCTATCAAAGTGCAACGCCTAAACCTTTGAAAAGGATGTCTCAATTCTCCTGCACACCTTTGTTCTTCTGTTCAGACAACTTTAGTACTGTTTTAATCATATGACAAATGAACATGACATTTGGAAATCTCTTGTTTGAATTATTATAGGAAACATACAGATAATTGGAAAATTAAGAAAAAAAACCCCAAACTCCTATATTGATACTTTGACTATTTATATCCATTTGTAGAACTTCTGGATACCAGCTTGACAAGTACTCAATAGTTCAGTTCTGAGATTTCTTCTATACTTTGAGTTTAATGCATTTGCTGTGCTATATTGTATTAAGATACGCCTTAGTCAAATTAACTCTTTGTTTTCCAATCAAAAATCTGGCTTGTTGTTCAGTGCAGAGGAGTGCATCCAGTTAAAACAAGGCTGTAAATTCCATCACTCCAGAATTTTGCAAAAGCCTTTGTATGTCATACACAAGTAGCCTACCAAAGGCTTGGATTTCACAAGCAGAGCAAGGGGTAGTACATTTTGATAGATCAGGAGGAAAACAAACAAACAAACAAACAAAGAAAACCACCTCACACAGCCACAGAATGCTTTGGGTGTTTGAAGAGTTTCTTCTCCCTCCAGCTGCTTGGACTGGTTTAACAAAACACACTGCCACCTCCTGCAGGCTTCCCCTGCTCTATCTCTGACTGTCGCAGCTACGAAAGTGCAGATACTCCATGTATTTTTGCATTTTTGCACAATATTAAGTTACTAATCAGATCATAAAGAAGCTAATGTTGTTTTGAAGTTGGTTTTTTTTCCCCTTAAAAAATGCTCTCTTGCTTCTTTTTCCTTCCAAAGGAAATGCTGTGTCAAATTATGGGATCAGCATATGCAATGCGATGGCTGAGTCACCAGTGGGAAGAGCTCGGAGAGAAGAACTGTAGTTTTCCATTAGGTGCAGAAGATAAAATATGTTTGTTTTTCCTTCATGCTACACAGGTGTAATTGCCCAATTGCTCTTGTGCTTGGCATTTTGAAGTAGTGGCTTTAGTGATGTTCCTCTCCTGAGTCTTCTGAGGCAAGGTGGGCCACCAAGCTGCTGGTGTGATTTTTAGATGATGATAGTGATGAAAATTTAAATACTTTTCCTACCTGTGTTTTTAGCTCCTGTA
This sequence comes from Jacana jacana, assembly GCA_013400555.1. Lineage (NCBI taxonomy): Eukaryota > Metazoa > Chordata > Aves > Charadriiformes > Jacanidae > Jacana > Jacana jacana. Next base: position 34,414 of record VZTM01017309.1, on the reverse strand, counting down.
GAGCATCTTCATTTTAGGTGAGAGCAGCCTGTCCCGGCAGTGTAGGTGCCAGCTCACCTGTGCCTAGCCCTGATGTTCTTGCTCGCATCCCACATTTTTGAAAAAGCAGCTCACAGCACTCTCTGGTTCATTTCCTCATCAGGTCATGTTTAGAGTAGACTCCATTCAGAAGTTTAAAAGTATTGTATTTGGTTATAAGTTACTTTACTTTGAAAAGCACCCAGAGGCAGTCTTTAGCATAGTGTGCAAGAGTTGGAATCGGTGAAGTGCAATGGAAGCTGATGAAGATGGAGCATCGAATGATTTTGTATGGATTCATTGGAAAGATGATCAAAACAGATACACCAAATCTTTGCTGGTTTGGAGAGTTACTGGAAAAACAAGTCCTTGCATTTGAGGAAAACCAAGATTTGAAATTAAATGGATGGAAATGCCTTAGTTCCTTACAACTGTTTTGTTGGTTAGCTTTAGTCTCTACCAGCTTTTGTACAATGTCACAACAGGACAATTGGCTGTAATTGAAAGTGAAACAAAAAAATTAGAACCCAAGCCAATTTGCTTGTAAAACACTGATGTGCATTGAATGGGCAACAAAAACCTAACCACCAACCCCACACACACCCCCTGTGGAAGGGGTGACCAGAAGGATTAGCTTAAACACCGTGCAGGGTTTGAGCCTGCCCTGCAGTCAGTTAGCTTATTGAACAAATTCCAAATTTATTGTTTTCAGTAATTATCTGGGGTAAGTAATGATGGACTGTGAGTTGACAGTTAGTGGAATGCTGGAATATACAGTTGGCTGATGGCTCTTTCCAGTGCCCAGCCCGGGCTGCCTCCGTGTAGGAGCATGGATGGGGATACGGAGGTGTGGTGGAAGAGGATGTTGATGCTCAGAAGCGGCGTCTAGTGGTTTCTCCCACTCCCATAGGCAATTATATACTAAATATTAATGTGCTTCTAGCCTCAATCAGTTCAATTCCCCTGGTTTGAAAGTGAATGGGAAGGAGGATAAATTATTTGGAAACTGAAGGCATTTATCTATGACATTTAATTAGTGTAATGGGACTTCCCTCGATCCACGGAATTCCCAGTACAGCATAAATGTATCTCACCCTCACCAATGATAAGGCCGTCCACCAGCTCGTAGACTCTTTTCCATTACCAGAAGTTTATCCTCGGATCTAGTGAAAGCCATTCATAAATTCATTTTAAAGGTGTGTTGTTTGGAGAGGATATTATGCAGTATAATTCCAAGCTCAAAATCAAGCTGTGATAACAGCTCTCTATCTGACACTCCAAGCTTTCAATCACACTTTATCACAGTTACGGATGGCGGTAAACGAACAGGTTTTTCTTGGAAACAATACAGATAAGCAAAGGTGGCTGAGAAGGTGCAAAGAGTAATTTCGAGGGGTAAGCAGCCTGCTAGATGTTTCCATTTCCAGTATCCTTTGTAAGAAAACTCGTAAAAAATCCCTTGTACTTAGAATGACTTTTAATGCTTCAATAAAATGATTCTCTATCCTTTATTTGCCTGCTCCAAAGTAGAAATAAAGGAATGAATGCTTTGCCAGCCAAGTCACACAGGACCTGGGATCAAAGAGCTGCTGCAAGCACTGAGGAAAAACTGCTCCAGGGAAAGCAAGAGCTCCCTTCGCCTTCTGTTAAGGAGCAAGGCACACGCTCATCCTGAGCTGAAATGGGGGTCTCAGGGGAAAAGCAAAGCAGGATTTTATGAAGCTGGACTGCCCCTCGTAATTCCAGGGGCCATACTCACTGAGCACTAACCTAGACCGTCCCTCCCAGTCACAGCTGTGAACTGGGGAAGTCCCTATTTTTCATTTTGCTTTCTGTTTGTCTCTGTGTCTGCAGAAGTGGTCTGGGGGGGCTGAAGGCTCTAAACAGGCAAGGGAAGTTTGGCTTTCTTTTTTTTATTTTTTTTTTTTAATTTTGAGTTAGAGTTTGAAGTAATTTAAAAAATATTTTAGTGCAAAACCACTCAAAAAATTATTTGGCTTCTCCAAAATTGTCCAGGTTCCCTCCCAATCCTGTTTTCACAAACACGGGAAAAGAGTTGGGGGGTGGAACCCTGGGAAAATGGTCCAGGAAAAAATGCCTGTTATTTCTAATCCTTAAATGCACTTTCCAACACGCCTCTCTATAAGCTGACTCAGGCCTTGCCTCTGTAATTTCGCTCCATTTCAGTGTGGAATGCAGATAAAATCCCCCTTTTAAAAAGATTAAGAACATTACGCTAAACCACAACTGTTTGTTTAAAACCTTTCTGCTTGCAGTGATGCTATTGGATAGTTTGTGGCAGCAGCCGAGGTGTGTGCCAAGCTCACCCGCTCACCAGAGTGGGCTATTCAAGCTGATGCTTTATTCTCCTCTCTCACAACACGCATGATGTACAAACCTCTCACAACCAGTGTCTTTGGTCCTCTCACTTTTTTTTTATTTTTATGATCTCCTCCTCTCCTGGCACTTGCCTCACATTTCATGAATTGTATGAGAACAACATGAGTAGCAAAACACAACTTCCGAGATGCTGCAGGTACAGGTGGAACCCCAGTTCTGTGCACCGTAGGACCTTCTCCTCCCAGCCTCCAGTGGCTGCATCTCCTCATCTCTTGGCCCTTTCTCTTGTGTTATCTTTGTGGGCATCTGAGGATGTGCCAGGGCTAGAGCTGGTCTTCATCTCCAGCCTCAGAAGCCTTTCCCTGCCTTGCACTCAGCCTTGTGCTGTTGTTGACGGGGTCGTGTGGGGCTCTTGGTGCATTCATTCTCTTGGGAGACTGAACCCTGGGTTTTCACCATAAATTTCATTTCTTGTGAGGTGCACGTGTCAGATAAGCTGAAGCTGTGTCCTGTGTCCAGCTCTGGCCCTCCTCCATTTGATTTATGTTATTTATTTTTCTAAATTCTTTGGACAATTTCATTTTTGTCTGTTGTTAGGTACCAGTAATGGTTTCAAGATCTTTCAAGATGTTTGGGAAATGGTGCTTTGTGCAAAGGATTTTAAATGTCTCAATGAATTCGGTGTGCTTGCTGTATTTTGCAGAGCAGCAGGAAAGGTAATGGATTATGTTTTCTTTTTCTTAAATAGCTCAGGAGGGGGGGACCCTGCCGGGGGGCTCACAGCCAGGCTGCTGCCTCTCCTGGGACACAGCAGGGACTGCCAACCTTGGTTCTCCTCTTCTATGAAAAAAACAGTGGGGTCGGTAGGAATCTCGGTGAGTTTGCTTAAACAATACACTGTGTTTTGAAGTCTTTTGTCAGCCTGTTACCCGCTTACTCGCCGAAACACTTCTGCACCTTCCAGGAGTAGTTACTCAGCGATGACCTCTGTGGTTCTTGACAGTAGGCAGCGTTGCTTCTGTGCTTCAGCTTTTATTATGTGATTGATTGATCATTTTGTGGGGAAAAAGAAACTATATTTGGCTTGTACTAGTCCATGCTATACTCACATTTGGTCTTGTGGGACGCTTCTTCAAAAATTGTTTTGTACTTGCATTGAAAACAACTCTGAAAATTGTTTGCTGAAAAGTGAACCCAAACACTACTTTTTGGTGTTTTTAATTGGAGTCTGAGGATTACTTTACTATTAAATCCCGTATCTTAAAACTGCAGCGTGGTAAGGCTGATGTCTTACAGGTGTAAGAAAAATTTACAGCTTTTGGAAACGTATGAATTCATTGGAAAAAGCCCTGAAATTTTTCTAATAGACTACGAGATTTCCCTACATGGCAGAAAATAACACAAAAGGGCTTTATCCAGGGGTTAATGGTGAGAGTAGTCACTGCTGGAGTGGTAGGCTTTGTTAGGAATCTGTATTCAGACCTGGTTTTCAACTCAAAAAGCGCGGGGGTTGGCAAAGAAAATCTCTACGATCAAACGCACATTGCTCAATATTCCCGTATTCCTGGTCCACTGAAAATTCTCTAATGAGAAATTAAGAATGAAGCAGACCACGGAAGTGAGAAAAAATTTGATTTATGCCTCGGGAGGAGCGGGTCAATAGTCCCAGGCTGAACACAAGGTTGAAATATGAACCATCACATTAGCGTCCATCACCGCAGACCTGTGGCTGCTCTTGAGAGAGGGACCTGCCAATACACTCCCTCTTCCTTGGAATTTATTTATAAGGAAAGGAAGAATTATAAATTACGTCTTGGGAAAAACAAAACTAGAATTGGTTTCATAGCCTGGATCAATGAGCAGCATTACCAGGTTACCTGTTTCCAAAAAAGAGATTGTTTTATGTCTAACGTGTATTTGCACGGATTCACATCAAAGTGCATTTCAGGAGAAACAGGACTTCTGTATAATTCAAACAGGCAGCTTTCCTTGGACTGAAATAGGAATTGAATAATGCTATAGGCACTTTTGTATTCATATATGATTTAAGAAATATGAAGATGGATTACCACCCTTAGAGAATGCTGGTAATAGAGGCATAAAGGCACCCAAGTCACAGAAGTAATCTTCCGTTGCACACAAAGCTCTGTAATTGGTTTCTAATTATTGATCATAGCAGAATTCCTTTTATGCAGTAGTGACGAATGGTAGGGGATAATTTATATTCATGGATAATTATTACTAAAAGCAGGTACCATAATCTGTTTAAAAACCTTTGTGCTTTGCAGAATAGAGAATATTTTCAAAGAGCTTGAATGGGGCCTTCTCTTGATCATCCGGAGGCCAGAGACAGCAGCGATTGCCTTAATGTCATTTCAGAAAGATTGAGGAAAGCTCTCAACCCAGGACGGCTGAGGTTCAGCAGGGCTTCAAGGTGTCCAGGTCAAGGTCTAGACCAGTCATTCATTCTGCATGTTTACTTTACTGCAGATGTTTTAGGGTGGTTGAACCATAATTCTCAAATGATACTTTAATATTGGACTAATTTTTAGGGGTAGATATTATGTATTCACCTGACCTGATGTCTGAAAATTGAATTGCTAAGAGTATCTTGGTTTGGGGTTTGAGTGTACTTATTACAGGAATTTAGGTCACAGTAGTAGATTTCTCATCAGGTTGCCTAGGTTTTGTTGTCTTTCTGGGCAACAACCTTAAGACAACCCAGTCACAGGTGATATTCCCCAGCTCTCAGTATTGAGGCTGGTTCTGTTTAATATCTGTATTGGTGACCTAGATGAGGGGTTTAAGAGCACCCTAAGGAATTTCACTGATGACACCAAATTAGGTGGAAATATTGATCTGCTTGAGGGCAGGAAGTTCTACAGGTCCCACCTCGAATACCATGTCCAGTTTTGGGCCCCTCACCACAAAAAAGACATTGAGGTGCTGGAGCGTGTCCAGAGAAGGGCAAAGAAGCTGGTAAGGGGTCGGGATCACACGTCTCGTGAGGAGCAGCTGAGGGAGCTGGGGTTGTTCAACCTGGAGAAAAAGAGGTTGAGGAGAGACCTTCTCGCTCTCTACAACTCCCTGAAACAGAGGGTGCTGCTGCGGGTTGGGTGGGGGGAGTTGGATCTCTTTTCTTAAGTAACAAGTGATAGGACGAGACAGCCCCAAGTTGCACCAGGGGAGGTTCAGATTGGATATTAGGAACAGTTTCTTCACTGAAAGGGTTATTAAACAAACCTTGGAAGAGGCTGCCTGGGGAAATGATTGAGTCACCATCCCTGGAGGTATTTAAAAGCCATGTAGATGTGGCGCTGAGGGACATGGTTTAGTGGTAACTTGGCAGTGTTGAGTTAACGGTTGGACTTGATGATCTTAAAAGGTTTCTTCCAACCATAACAATTCTGTGATTCTATTCTATGACGTCCGGCAGCGTGGGAAGAAGCCAGTTCCATCTTCTCTTTTTTTTATCCATTGTAAGTGTTAGTTTATAGAGCAAAACAGTGAACCTGAAGTCTGTTTTTCCAATTTTCTGCTTACTATATAGGAAAAATCCTATTGTCTCACTTGTGATTGTGAGAAGCTGCAGAAATGTTTGCTCCTTTCCATGAAGGACAAAGCTGGATGGAAGGGGGAAAGGGGACAGAGTGGGAATTGAAATGGGATGATCAAGGCAGAGAGAGGAGAGAAAATAGAGTGGATCCTAGAGCTGCTTTGGATTTAGAAGTGAGCTAAGAAAGGAGCGGGTTGGTTCAGAGCCACTGAAGTGGAAGAAGGCTCATATGGAAGAAGAGGGGTGGTGACAGTGCTGGGGGCATCCCTGCGGGGGCTCCTGCCACCTCCTCGCTTTCTCTGTGGGATCCTTTTTAAACTGGACAAGGGGGAGGAATTTTCCTGTATCATACCTTCCAGCTGGGTGTGGGAGGTGTTTTGCTTCAGTGCCATCTGCTAAGGAGGTGTTAGAGAACAGAGAGGGCTTTTTCCTGGTGCTATTTCAAGAAAGGGGGCGGGGGGAAAGGAATTTGTGTGTGTTTCTGTGTCAGCTTGCAGCTTACAGTAATAATAGCAAAACCCCATATAACAGCTGAAGAAGTTTTCATGTACACTTGTGCAGAAATGTGAAATAATCATTATAGTCAATTCTTTTCAATGTTACTGTAATGGTATTTTTTCCCTCCCAGAGCAATACTCTATTACGGGCAAAATGGGTAAAGAGTTAACAGTCGATTCTGTGCTCCCCTACGAATAATTTAGTGTTATGATTACTTTCAATTGGCGTTGTTGGGACACTACATAAAGGAAAGGAGAAGCAATCTGTGAGTGACTCTGCTGTACGTGCTTTTCACATGCAGCCCAGATAAAGGCTCCAGCACCCCGTGGCAGCAGATGACAACCCAGGGCAGGGCAGCCCTGCCAGTGCCGTTCGGTTTGTTTGCATTGCTCTGCTTCCAAAGAGAGGTGAAACAGGAACATCAACCATTTTTGATAGCCCTCATTGAGGAAGCACTTTCACAAATGTAACAAAGTATTATAATGCTGTGGTTCGTTTTATCCTCATGTCACCCATGGCCCCATACTTCAGCCCCGTTGTGCCTCGAGTCATTCCCCTCCACTGAGACCAGTGTGGGCCCATGCACAAATCCCAGCAGAAAATGGCCTGTGAGCTAAGGAGAAACTCCCCTCCTTTGTTCTGGCTGTGATGAAGTTATACCTGTATTTCTGAGGCACTCCCTTCCATGGCTAATGGAGCCTGTTAGCTCACCAAAGGGCAAGAGTGTTCTGTGAGCAAATAAAGGATATGCTCTCTGTTTATTTTGTGCCTAACTGATCGCTGAGAATCTAACCGTTGAGTCTAAACCACTTGTGGTTTGTCTTTATGTATGCTTCTGTGCAAATCTGCATTTCTTTAGATAGTGTAATATGGGGAAAATCCAACTCAGGAGATTGGTACTATTTGGAATTAATTGTGGTGTTTTTACTAAGACTTGATTCACCAAAACCTTTTTGTAGTTGCTGGACCATGAACTGAGATCAACAGATGTTCTGCTCAAGTACAGGCTGAGGATAATAAGGTTAATATATTCCACTATTAATTATCTTTGAGTATGCATGTAATGGAAGAATAAGCTTTTCCTGAAAGAACATGTAAAATACTACGATACCTTGTTCCTATTTCAAGGTAAATATTTCATCGAGACACATCACTTTATGATGCTAATCTCCCCTGGAGCAATTCTGCTTGCAGTGGGCTCCTGTTCCCAGTGCAGCCTCGGGGCTGGGGACCAGCACGCCTGGAAGCAGCGGTGTCACACAAGCCCAGTGGCCTAAATGACATCATTATTTCAAGCTTCTGCACCTTTGAAGGACTGCAGGGGCTGAATCGCTGCCTTTTCCTCAGGTTTCCCAGCCTGATCCCCGGTACTGCCTTGCAGATATTAATTGATGTGAGTAATTTTACCTGTGACTTCGATGCATATAGGTGTATTTTCGTTACAAACTTAGTGAAAGCTCTGCTGCTTAGGTTGGTAGAACACTGCAGCTGTTTAATCCCTTTGGAAAGGCACACGGTCCCATCCTTTCCATTAATGCTGCCGAGGGAGAAGCTGAATCATGTGCCTGATGAGCACCAGTCAGAATTCTGCAGTGATGCTAGAGTCTGAGGGGTTTTGTGTGTCAGTAGGTGTCAGCATTCAGTTGCTGTGTAATTGAGCAGCCTGATGGAATGCTCGTGGCAACACGCCTGCAGAATTAATGCCAAGCACTCCACAAACTGTGCTTTAGGAGAGGATTATTCAGCCAGAAGTTTCTGGATACACAAAGCGGGGCAGGGGGGAAGCAAATACTTAAAGCTCTAGTCACTGTCCAAAAACCTCAGCTCACCACTGGAAATAATGCTTTGCTACTTCATGGTGCTTTGAGAGCACACTGGAAATGTGCCTATCTGTGCGGACTCAAGGGTGTTTGGGTTTGTGTTGGTATGGGTGCTGACTGTGCAGGGTGCTGGGTGTGATGTGTGGGGCTTGTCTTAGTGGGAATTATGGCTTCTTTCCCTTGAAAAGCTGAGATAACTCTGAGTTGAGCTTCTGTGATAAACCCTTCGCTTGTAGCTGCAAAGCGCCTGTGGTTGCACCTCCCTTGCTAACCATGTTACAGCCTTAGCTTGCTCTGCAGGCTTATAAATCTAGTAGAACACTTGGCTGTTGGGTTGGGATTAACTGTATGCCATAAGGGGTGGTTTGCCTGGGGATGCTGCAATCCTATTAGGGTAATGAGGATACTTCCAGAAGGGTTTTTTGGAGGCATTTCTGAGCAGACATGAGCTGGGAAAGTGGAGCGGTAGGACTGTGGCTCTCCTTACCGCTGCCTACTCCTTTTTGGGAATGGTGCTTTGAGGAAGAGGAGCTCTAGGGCTCTTCTGTGATGCAGAGCTTCAGTTTGGGCCCATTTGTGCAAGGAAGCCATATGGTAACATAACGAATCTGGAAATGGCACAGATTACAGTCCAAGTACCGCTGAGCAGTGAAGTGACACACAGGAGCTCTTCGGTAGAAACGCACACCGTGTGAGTTGGCTCTTTTACGAGTGCTGACAACACCTTTAATTATCGCCCCGCTTCTATGCGTGTAACCCCACACAGGAGCGGTCCTCGTTAAATCCTCCAGCCATGAACCAGGACCCACCTCATCACACGGACAGCAGGTTGGAACTGATTAATTCGCCCCGTGTAATTGGCTTGGTGAGGAGCAGAGAGCCCCATCCCACTGAGATCCAGTGCAGCCACTTTCACATCTGCCCTAATGCTGTTTCCTCCGGTAGAAGCGGAGATTTAAGGTAAATGAGAAAGGCTTGGATATGCCTCTACTTGCTATTTCTTCCGTCTTCTCTCTCCTCCCACCCGCTGTAACTGCTGACATCAGTTGAAACAGCTAGAAGCAATACTTCTTTCACAGACCTAGTGTGCAAATGACACTGGATTTATGTACCTGAAGGGGGCTTGCTTGCCTTCCCAGACTTGCAGTCTCAGAAAAATTTTACCTCGGCTGCAGAATACAGCTGTAAGAGGGATGTTGATGTTCATGGGTGAGCATAGGGGCTAGCAAAGTGACCAGACGGCTCTTGGTGGTGTCTGTGTCCTCTGCTTGGCGTCAGATGCAGATAAGATCTCATGTCAGGCAGCAGCAGCGCCCAGGGCAGCGTCTCTCCAGCTTGATGGTTTATGGTCCAGTTCAGTTGATTAAGGATCTCTTTGCGTCTTGTCTTAGGAAAGGGTCCTGGGCTGGGAATCGCTTTATTCCCTGTTTATTTCCAGCGATAACGTGGCCTTGCAGGCTGAGAAATTCCAGTCTTGAGGGATTATCCAAAACATATCGCTTTCCCTGGCCATCACAGCCCCTTCTCTGGTGAGCTGGGGAAGCAGCTGTGGATTCGTCTCTGCTCCCTCAGTGGCCATGGAATTCAGGCGGCTTCATGGATCATAACTCTCCAGTAAAGAACCTCTTCTGACTGTGCCATTGACACTGGGGACACAAGGTGTCTCAGCAGTGTGTCGTGACAGCACGAGAGGGGTTGGTGTCACCTGCCAATTCCGATGCATCACCCTGCCTGGGTCCCCCATGCTTCAGCAGCCCAGGTCCCAGATAACTCTTTCCCGAAGTAGTTAAAACCTAAGGGCAAAAAGGAATCAAGCAGTGGCAGCAGTGGAGATGGCAGTACAGAGATTTTTATTATTGCTGCTGATTTACAATATTGGTGAAGGAAAAATAATTACCAACTATTCATCAAGCCTTCCTTTTAACCATCGTGCCGCAAGAATACAGCGGGTGCTGGCAACTAATCTCCTTGTAGGCTTTTGTGAAAAATGCAGGATTATCCCCTTCATTTCACCCATTCAGCTTGTTTCTAGCTCATTTTGCTTTGCTATTTCTCTAAAGAATGCCAATTCTGCTTCATGACTCCATCTCTTCCTGGCTGACACATTGAACCTTCCTCAGGAGGCTCCGTACTGGTTTCTTCCGTAGTTCAGCATTATATTCTAACCTCAGTATAATGATTTAATTTAAAAGACTAAGACTTTCTCATTCTGCAAGTTTAAAATATGCTACGTTTTGCTGTCTGCAGTCAGCAGCCCAGTGCAAGCAGAATCGGGCACGTTTGCAGTATGAAGTGGCATGTTTTAATGGGATCATTATTTTTAGGAGGGAACAGGATAGCGGTGTTTCTTTCAGCATCCAGACTTCTCAATTGAGAGTTCTCTGTCTTACCTACTCTCAGAGGAAGAGGAGGGAAGCTTTCTGTAGGTGCAGAAACGGGAGTGATACGGGCTAGGGTCAAATTTGAGAGGTTCATGACACTGGGAATTGTGCTATAATGACTGTGACAGAAAATCTTGGTAATCCCTGATCCAGGACCAGCTGCTCATACCATGATGTGGCTGCAGGTGACAACATTATCTCTTGATTCACTCATGGGTGTGTATTCTTAGGCAAATCAAATGAAGTTAGGACATGGGCATGTATCAAGGTTCAAAGTACAACCCTGTGGCCCAGAAGCTTGAAAAGAGAAAAAGCAATTTAAAAAGAGCTTCGGGATTTTTTTGTTTGAAGATACAATTGAAATAAAGTCTACTGTGCTCTGAGGGTTGGGATTTTCCTCTGCAAAAGTCATCACAAGCACTGAGACAGCTTTGCCCAGTTTGGGCCCTATAGAGGGGTTTGATCTTTCTATGGCTGTTAGGGCGATAAGGCAGCTTTTCCCTGAAGGGTCCTCAGCCATGTCTTCTGGCAAAGGTGGGAACACTTTCAGTTACCATCTGGTTTTGGTAAAAACCTACTTGTCTGCAGAACTGGCAAACACTTTGCAAGTAGATCATCTATCATACATACAACAAATAAAACCAAAATCATGTGTAACTGAACATGGAAAAAGTAGAATCTTTGAAAGAAAATGTGGTTTAGGATTTGGATTATAAAATATTTTCAGTCCCAAATGAAGTTATTTAATTTATGTATTTATTTTGGAATTGCAATTGAACCAAACAAGTGTGGTTTGGTATTCTAGGCTGGTTGGTTGGTTTGGGGTTTTTTTATGTTGCTTTTTCTTTCTCCCTTATTTTCACAGAGTGAGAACTAGCAAACATGCTGGGTTCACAGGGGTTGACTGCTCTTGCTGGGTCACACCTACCTGGGGTTATGCTCCCCAGAGTGGTGGATTCCACCTTTGCCAGTGAAAATCGCTGACCCTCAAACTGCAATGGAAGAGTCAAACCTTCAAAAGCAAATGGAAATAAGCATCAACTACAACCATCTTCACAGAACTAGAGAGAGAATTTGCTGGTTCGTTTCCTTCTCCATAACCCTAGGAGCATTATGGCCACCTCCTGTAGTGGTGGTACTTCAGCAGCACCGCAGCTCTTTTCATCCCATTCCTTAAAATTCTTCAATTCTCTCATATGCTGGCTGAATCAAAAGAAAAATAAGTAGGGACCCTGGCTTAGACCTAGAGCTGCCGTGAACTCTTCTGCACCACACCACCTTGACTCTACTGGTATTTACTCTTTTCTTCACTCCTCTTGTGCTTGGTTGCTGACATTAATTTTTGTGGCTGTGCTAACCTTGCATAGATTCTGATGATGCCTGTGGTCAATACTCCTGTATTGTTATTTAATCCTGTTTTCCTCCTTTCCAAAAGCAATTTACCGGCACGTGAGGATTTGATTTTCCTGGCACCCCACTTACTTTTCACTTTTCTTTATCAGTTGATTTACTGCCTCCAGACAGAAGATGAATAGTTTGCACTTCGTACTCTTAAATCAAAACGGAATGGAAAAGACTGGTTTAATCATATTTTATTCCAACCCCACTTATCTGTATCACCTATTGCTTAGCCCTGTCAAGAGTGATATGTCTGCAATATCCTATGTTTGCTGTTTGCCTACCACAGGTTTTGCTTATTCATGATTCCATCGTTGCTTTATAACAAAGCTGTGTGAAAAGCTCCCCGAGCAGCTCATCGCCGATTCCGCTGGCTTAAACAATGAGACCGAATTTAGTTGGGAATAACAATTCAATAATGGGTTATATTTCCAGATAAACCTCTCCATATTTTCAATATGAACCGTAAGATAGGTCTCAGTTCAGCGTGATGTTTAAATGTACTCTTAACATTAAACTTCTATGTAGCTGGAAAGCCTGAGTTCTATTTCCCCTGCAGCAGTGATGTCCAACACAACTGCAGAAGTGAAGTCCAACCACCACTGAATCTGGGTCTGGATGCAAAAAGTGTGTTTGCATTTCTGATCTGAGTTTGAGTCACACTGGATACTAAAGATGAAATTAAAGCAACTTAATTTAAAAAAAATAAATTTTAATGGCAGATATGTGTGTATATATGCACACATATATTTCAAGCATCTTTTTTAGGTCATACAGTGTTTTCATCTTGGATGAAAACAAACATTTGGACCAATTTTTTGATGGGCTTTGAATTTAATGTTTCAAATATCACAGATGCACCTGTCTAATGTTTTGAATCATGGATCTGGACTTTCACAGTCAAAAATTAAATTAAAGCTCTTTCAGTTTAGTTTGACAATGCAAAATGTTTTAGATATCAAAATACCACAGGGTGAAAGGCTTAGATTTGAAAATTAAATAATCGAAGGGATTTCTCACCATCCGTAGTGATAGAAATACATATATCTGGAGCGCTCAAATTACTCTTCATCCAAAGGAAACCTCTGACAGGAGCAGGCAGTGACAGGATGTTGTCTGTTGCTTTTTTTGAACTGTATCTGAGCGGACACGGTGTGTGTAGAGGAGCTGACCTTTAAGTGGAGATGGGTTTTCAACCTGAAGCCCAGTGACACTTTCTGCTCTCCTGTACTGATCCCCGCTATTGGTGTTAAAGCAATTAAAGATACCCTTTATTTGATCAACTGGAGAGCACCAATGGTGTAATTTTCATTTTACTCCTTGCCTGTTGCCAGGATTCAGGAAGATTTATAATGTCTGGAGCAATACTGCATGTGGCTGCCTGCGGTTTACTCGGAAATTTCCATTTCTTCCACTGGTGTGTAGCCACATATAAACGATACTACGTGGGTTTAACTTGTTTCCTCTTTTATTGGCTGTGAATCAAGCAATAGAATAGTTTTTGTGTTTGACGTCAAGGGCTTAGACTCAAGACCAGATTCTGTGTCATCACGTAGTGCTGTGGCCCCTTTGAGGGGACTAAGATAAATTGAATTATATCTCGTATGAGGCTAAAGCTAAAAGCACAGTCCTGGCTGAGCAAAGCTTTTCAAAGTCATGCAATTCACTGTTTTCTTCTATATATTTATACTACTTTTACAACTTTCTCCTCTATCCATTTAAAAGTAACTTTTCTCTTTTGACCACTCATCATTGTTCTGTACAAGTTCCTTTTCAACAACTGAAGGAAATGGTTTTGGTCTGAAATAATCGTTAGTGAGATAAAATACAAGTTTTAGTTAAATCAGGCTAATCCAGTTATTGGCCAGCTCAGCCTGTGAGCTGTTGTGTGACTCACGCTGCACCATGACTGGAGAGGCGGGCTGGAGGATGCACATGCTCTGAGCATCTAATACTGACATTAACCAGTAAGGGCAAATGTGTTTTGAAAGCCTTGTCTTGCCTAATCAGCAACACCCTCTTCCCTTATATATTTTTTTTCTTTCTTTTTTTTTTTTTTTTTCATTCTTAAGCTTTATTCAGTCTGAACTTGTTTTTAAAGCCATGGGAATCGCTGAACCTGTAATCTTCTCCAGTCTCCCATGGTGGTACTTTGCTACGTTTCGCCACTCAAAGCCAAGTACAGAAACCTGAGGTTTCTTCCTCCACACAAATAAGCAAAAAGATTTATAACAGGTACTTCTTGGCAGCCTTTGGGGAAGGAGCCAGGGGTATTCAGAGACAAGATCTCCCTTTGTGGGAGATCCGTTTGTGGTTGGTTGAAGCAGTGGGTGGTGTGGAGGTCAGACCACCCGGAGCTCGAGCTTTCTCCGCTTGGAGAAAGAACCAGGTGAGACCGATGCTTTTCTTTGGGAGAATCTGAAGCTCCTTGGTGGAATGAGAAGCTTTTGCACTCCATGGCTGGTCAATGTAATGCTTAAGAGCAGCTTGAGTCCTTTTGAAAGCAGAAGGACATCCATCCATCGGGGGCTGTAGCTGCTAGATGCTTGCTGTGTTATGCTGAAGCAAGAACTGCTCTAAAGCTCAGGAAATCAATAGGCTTTCCCTGGTGTCCTTAACTCTCACTATGTGACTAAATTGCTCTTCTTCTTTTGCTGCCTTTCTTCCTGTACTTGTTATTTTTAAGATTGATGCAGCTGCAGTCATGTCTTACTTGGCTATCAAGGAGATATTACTTAAGATGTTGCTTAAAGATGGCACTTGTCCTTTCGAGCCCAACTTTGCCTTGGCTTTCTTGGCTGATAAATGAAGGAAACGTCCTTTAGTGATGCCTGTCTTTCTCCATCAGTTATGGAATATCAGCCAGACAATGCTTCAGCAGCTCTTATTGAGGTGAAAAATACCCTCCCTGTCTAAAAGGACAGAGCTGTGAAAAAATAAGTGGACACTGTAGGTGGGCCTACAAGTTATTCTGTCCTGTGAAGAAATCTTTCCAACTTGCATCTATTGCAGCCATTCTTGCTTTCCTTTTTGTGAAAACCCCACAACTTTAGCTGGGTGATCCATTGCTGGTTTGTGCCTGCTCTCTTTGGAAATCATGGAGGAATTATGGAGGTGTAAGGTAGGAAAAAGGTAGTTCTGAAGAGAATGTCTCTGGTGCTGTCTCTTCCAGAGCACACTTAGAGAGTGCGGAGAAATCCTTTCCAGTGCTAAAGCTCAAATTGTCTTGCTAGACTGGTGCTTTTCAGAGACAAAATGGATTGACATTCATTTTTTATTCTTTTTTTCTTTTACATGGGTATCCAAGTTTTTCATGTCTGTCTGATTTGACACAAACAGAGACCTGTCTGGTTTTTTTTTGCTACTGACAGCTCGGTGTCGTTGACAGATAGAGGAAAGTTTTACATCCTTCTGATAAGGATTACTATGTCTAACATGCTTTTCCCTGCATTTCTGTTGAATGCAATTCAGAGGTGACTCCAAAGTGACTGGAACCTGGTAAAGATGCACAGAGCTTTAATACCTATATTAAATGAATTACCAATTTGTGGAGTTCAGGCATCACGTCTCTGACTTTCTGCCAGCTCATACCCTTCCCACAAGAGGTTACATCACTGTTAAAACCATTCTGAAAATCTCTGCTGAGACTATTGCTCCTGGGAGCTCTCAGGAAAAGCACAACACCTGAAGTGCTGACTTCTAGTGCCCTAGAGCTGTGTCTTTTGTTTATATATATATATATATAAAAAAAGTAAAAGATCCAAGATCTCTCAACTTATCTGCATCTTCCACAGTCCCAGCAAATCTATCCCAGTTGGGGTTGGGGGCTCAGTGTTAGAATTTCTAATAGCTCCAAAACTTCCTCTGTAGGTAAAAGCCATTTCTGTCCTGCTTTGGAATGAAAGCCAAAAGAAAATAAGCTTTCCTTGTCAGACTACATCTCTGGTTGAAAAAAACCTGAAGGACTATAGTGACCTGAAGCTGCACAGCTCGCTTTTAATTTTATTAGTTTTTTTTTTTATCATTCTGTAGTAGGATTATTGAGATGAATTCTGTTCCAGCCCATCAGATTGACTCAGGGCAGCCCCCACTATGTAGTTATACCGCTGCTGTGTAATGCAGCAGAGGTTAAAGCAGTGATAGTTTTGCCATTGGCTTTGGAGGGTTGGGATTCCACCTTTCACACATGGGACTGGAAACCAGTGTGGCCCCACGGACTTCAAGTGTCTGGAGCAATGACGTGGGAACAAATTTTTCCATTGCTTATAAAAGGGACTTCTAAGTAATCTTTGTGGATGCAGCTAGGAAGTATTTTGCAGTCTGGAAGTGGTGTGAGTATTCCCAGCACTGTCTGCTCCCTGTGAATGAGTGTATGAATGAATATTCATTGTTAACTGTAACTAACAATATAAAGATGTACACTCAGGCTGTTACTGTCCAATATTATTCAGTGCACTTCCCCAGAAATTTAAATATATTCTGTCAGACTGGGCTCTGCCACATTCAGAAGCACAGGTGTGAAACACAGGTAATTTACTGAAATTAATTTTATTGCCTTTTATCACCATTGTTAAGGCTCTGGTTCCTATAATATTGGAGTTGGTCATTGCCTGTCTTCCTCTCATTAATGTGCAGTTACCATACGCTGCTTTCAATTTCTGGTGTAGAGGTGGAGTTTAAGTGTACTTCAAAGCGCGCTCCTGCATGTGAAGATGATCTCCAGTCATTGCCCAAAAGAAAAATCCATGCTGGGAAGCGAAGGGGCAGAGGCAGAACATGGTGATGCCTATGGTCAGTATGAAAAAAACATAAAAAAATCCAGAAATAAAGTCTGTCACTAATAACTTCACTAAGGAGCCAACAGTGAGTAATTCGGAGATTAATGGGTGAGACCAATCTGTGCAAGTGGCAGTAACGGAGCGCGGTGCCTTGTCGAGTCTCCCACTTCTCTCTCCCTGGCTGTTTTTCCTACAGACGTATCCTTTAGCCTCTCTGCCTCGATGATTTACTGTCTATTTGCAAATCACATCTCAAAACACATTTATTCAGTGGTTATGGGTTCTAATTTCTTTTTTTACCCTGTCGTTATTTTAACTCTGTAGCTGCGCCATATAACTCTGTAAATCATCATCGGAAATAATTCCTGTGAATTATATTATGTGGAACAAAGGTATATTGTACCCAACTGCGTAAGTAATTTATCTGTAAATTCTTCCTACAACATTCCTCAAGTGGAGCAGATACTGGGCAAGCGGAAAATGTTGTATAAAGCCGTTCATCGGCGGAAAAGTGGCTCAAAAAGAGTCGCCATTTGGGGTGCCTGTTGCTTGATGGATCATTCTGGCTGTCTTGCTAATGCCAGTAAAGGTTTTACTCTAAGAACAACAAACAATGTGTGTTGGTACCAGGTCTTTGTGGTACCAACTAAATAAAAGCAATAAACAAGGACGGAAGCATCTCTTTAATAGCATACAGTGGCTACTGTCTGCTGAGAGGTAGATTTCAGGTGTTATGTATTGCCAGTTGGAAATGAATCCTCGTTTGAGCTTGTCCATTGGCCTTTTCCAGTGCACAATCTGTAAATGTTTCAGAAATTAGGCTGCACTGGAAAGCAGTGCTCACTGAAATCTCCGCATGGTAATCGGGTGCCGTTAACTTCAAGTCAGGTTGCGGTTAAGTTGGTTCCTGTTAAATATTGATTGATCAATACTATGTACATACCGGCAGGCGCTGCAGATCAATATGCAAATACCGTTCTATTGCAGGGGGAGGGAGACTGGGTGCAAACTGACTGCTTTGGTAGGTTACAGTTGACATCCATCTGTTTAATTCAAGAGGTCAATTATGCCTTCAATCAGATTGTCGATGGCTGCAGGAACCGTTTAATGCATTCGGGGCTTGTGTCTGTCCCCTCAGCCCCACTCCTTGCTGACGAGCTTTGCCACATGCAATGAACAGTGAATGCTGGCTCTTGGACTATTTCTTTTCTTAAAAATAATTTTGCTTGGTTCTTATGGGAAGCCTTAGCACCTGCCTGTTTGAGCCTGCAAACGGGGATATGTCTGGTTTTTACTTTTTATCTGTGCTTCAGGGCATGGATAACAAAAAACCCTGTCGCCACAGAGTCCTGGGCTTTCTAAGCCCCCAGCACTTTGCAGCTCTGGCATTTCCCAGTCCTTCAGCTTTCCTTTTAATGCTCCATTTAGCCACACAACCACCAGGTTTTATTTCCCCTGCTCGTGCACCTTGTTGTTTAAAATTTCCAGGGGCTGGTTAATCTCTGACGTGCTCTCGGCAGAGGGAGCACAGCCGATGCCTGTACGAGGTAGAGATCTGCCATGTCGGAGGAGGCTGCAGGTGAACCAGGAGCCAATAACCATTCATGGGGCTATTTCTGCAGCTGAGATCTCCCCCTGAGCCCTGGTGAAACACACCTGGAGACTTCACCCAGCTTGGGCTTTCCAGCCCAGTCCTGATCATGGACCATCTTAGACACACGTTCAAACCAGCCCTGGGGGTGAAAGTGATTATTTTTATTTTACCTGTGGAACTGATGTTAATCCATGTCACAAAGCCTTGTGCATACAAGGAGTTTTCCCTTGTCTGATGCTCCAGCTCAGTGAGGCTCTGATCACAGCGCTGAATTCCAAAGAAAAATTTTCTGTGTTAGTTCTTCTTTTATGGATGAGTAGACTTTTTTCTTTTTTTTTTCTTTTTCTTTTCCCCCCTTTATAGACCAGACTGAAGGATGTATTTGATCACCAGAAGTTAATTATTAAAGAGGGAAAGGAAGATTCATTTCAAAAGCAGATGGTTCTTAACATTCATGGCAAACTGGCAGCAAGTCAGTTTTCCTCAAACTCTGTGGACCTTTATCAATATGCAGCTGAGTAACAACTGAAAATAAATAATGGAAATAAAACAACATTAACTGGGTTTTTTTTGTGTGTTTCTTTGGGTTTTCTCTGGTGTGGTGGGTTGGGTTTTTTTTGTTTTGTTTTGCTTTCCCTGAGGGAATTATATGGCCTTATTTTACCAGCCAGCAAAGGAAAGAAGGCAAACAGGGTGAAGTTCTAAGATTAATTTCTGGGTCTGGTTGATGGTTCACTGATTTATGTGCTATATTGCATCTGTTCATCAAATTAAAGCCATTTCTATAGGGAATAATGCAAGCTAGTATACTAAAGAGCAAAGTTGTTTTGTGCAAGAAAACAACATATTTAGGTTAAAAAAATATGTATGAAACATGCCTTTAAAGAACATGTAGTGATCTAATGGTTCTTTACTATAGAAACTATATTCAGTGTGTGTGGAAAAACATGCAGGCAATTAATGTTACCCATTACCTGCTGTAAGGGCTTGTGCTGATACATTTTGATAGGCTTTGGATAAAACCCCAGATTCACTGCACTCCATATGAGTTTTGAGTCTTTCAGGGCTTTCACTTAAAAATTCATTAAGAAATAACTATTCCAGGCAGAGCTCCAACCAGCTGGCATGTTGGCTACCAACCCTTTCAGCAATAGGATTTAAGGGCTTTTACATGTTTGTAAACCAACCGCTCTTGATATGTGTGAGCTTTCCTTCCCTCTTCCTCCCATCCCACCTGATGTGTAAGAATACCAGGCCCTTAATTCTACACGGCACTGGTGTGTTTCGAGCAGCTGCTGCAAAACCACTTTTACTGTGACAGTAGCCAAAGGAGTGAATACACCCAGTTTCTAATGCAATACGTAGTAAGTGTCTGCAGAAAGCTTCTTGGAAGACCATAGGAAGCAAAAAATTAAATTTTGGGGTTTGTTTTAGGTAGGTAAAATGATGGGCCATGCTTTGGAAAACATCCCAAGAACATAAAAAAACGGTGAGATAATAATACATTTATTTCAGAATCAAATAATCTGTCACATCTCCTTTGAAAGCCTTTTTTCTTCTCTAGGGCAGTATTGAACTGAAATATTCACCTAAGTTTTGAACCATAACCATGGTATCATTGGGTGGTTCATCATGGAGACCTACAGTAGTAGGTACAAAGTGGGATGTCACCTGGCATGTTAAGCTGGATTTTTCTATGACACTTTGTTCTTAGCAACATTAAACCAAATTTCAAATGGATTAATTTCACCAAAATCCCAGTGCAGTGGCTTATCTGAAATTCTGTACAACCGCTTCAATAATATAAAAGGTTTTGTTTCGCTTTGTTTTGATTTTCATCTGCCCAAATGTGTGTCTACACAAGGTTGGCTGGGCAATTTCTCTGGCCTTCAGTTTATGGGGAAATTGTTTAAACCTGTTAGTCTCTCCACCTGTCAAAACAAGAAGCCACAAGTGGTATGAATAACCTCAAAATAATTTCTTGAAATTTGCCATAGCCCTTTGCTGTGGGAATGGAATCTCTGCCTTTCTGCTCTCCCCCCAGCCCCACTCCTGCCTCTCCTGTGTCCAGGCGCTGAGCTTCTGGTTGATTCACAGCTCCCAGCTTCTGCCTGCAGTCATTTTATCTCAAAATACTTGCAGCAGGCCGGAGGGTAGGTCTGGGTGCACTTCTTCCTAATTGGTAAAGCATCTGCTTTTGTGGAAACGGGTCGAAATCTTTCTGCAGATACAATAGAGAGAAGAGTCCGATTCGGGCTGATCACCAGCCGGGCACCAGGCTTCAGTAATCAGTGCAATTATCTTGCTAATAAACACCAACTTTGAATTAAACTCATGTTTGTACATATATAGGATGCTTAGAAGTGAAGTGGATGTAATTAAAATCTGAATGATGCTGGGTCACAGGCAAAGATATAATAGTAAGTAATTGTGTTTGCTTTCAGTATTGTAATGACCTGACTTCTTTCTTTGAATTTGGTGTTTACCTTAACTCACCGAGGGAAAATAGTGTTAGAGCTGTGGCAGTGTTGCACAAAAAGGATATTTTCCTCTTAAAATAATATCTATTGAATCAAATAACAAGATAGAGGGATATATAGTTAGTGTAGGAGTTCTCTGTAGGTAAATTTCAAGCCTATGGCCAGGAAGGAGATGTTAAGCCACCGCTTGCCGGCTGCCGGGGGGCTTTGTTAAGGCACCCCCTTGGTGTGTGCTTGGAGTCAGGTTAAAGCTCTGGCTGTTTTCTAAGTCATCTGTATTCTCTCGATGGGGATACGAGAGATAATCTTGCTAATACACTGTGCGTGGAGGAGTATTACCACTCCCTTTTAAGTACCCTTAATCTTCTCTTTCCGTTTGTCACTCCAGGTTGTGTCAGTCCCCTGAGCATCACTGGACGGGCTTGGAGATGAGTTGTTTATGGAGTCTGATGTCAAAAGTTATTTCACAAGTACAGGGAAGGAATTATTCATATTTAACAAGATGGAGACGGAGCTAATGCTTAGTTCAGACAATTAAACAGGCTATCAAACTTGCTGCCAGCTGCAGCCTTCAAAATGTTCTACTGTGTCATCTCCATCCCGGGCAGGTGCTGGGCAGGTCTCAAAGAGAAGAGGAGACCGTAAGTCTTACATTTTTTGTTTTCCATCCCTTTTAGACCTGAGGGTTTTTTGTTTCTGTCAAACACTGGCAGGTGTTCTTCACACAGTCCTTCAAAAACACTGTTGAACATCTGTGCACCACTCACCTGCCTGGTATTTTCCTTGTAAGTTTTAATCTTTCTTGGGATCCAGGCAGACACGTGTTTGGTTTATTGCACTGAGCAGTAGAGAACGTTCCCTGCTGTGGAACTAGACTGGGGAGAGGACTTCAGGGCAGGTATCTCTGAAGACCCTTGCCAATCACCAGCAATTCCCCTCTAAATCCTGTATTTTTGAGGGTGGGGAG
The DNA here is from genome assembly GCA_013400555.1 of Jacana jacana. Classification (NCBI taxonomy): domain Eukaryota; kingdom Metazoa; phylum Chordata; class Aves; order Charadriiformes; family Jacanidae; genus Jacana; species Jacana jacana. The sequence goes on along the minus strand of VZTM01017309.1, from coordinate 12,584 downwards.
AGTTGGGTTGAATTGCTGCCATCCATGTGCTTCTGCACTGATGTTAATCGAGACCCTCTGCCAGGTAACTCTTCCCGTGGGTGCCTCTTAGAGAGAATTTTCTAGTTCAAAGGCTCTGCAGGAATCTAATGCATCTCAACTACCCCGTCCAGCAAGAGCTCAGAGCCAGCAAAGGAGTCTGTTGCTGAAATCCCTCGATCTGTAATTGCAGCACGGCTCCTTGTGATGTGGATCTCCATCCCAGCGGGGTCCTCGTGTGGGTGGGAAGGAGGTAAGTTCCCCTCTTCTTCACTCCTTTCCTTCCTGCCACCCCTGTGAGGGTTTTTTTGAGCCTGACCTGCCCTCTAGACTAAACTCCTTATCCTGGGGGGAGGATGTATGCTTTCTTCTCCCTTTTTAAATCTCGTTGCCTGGCCAGAACATGAAGGGCTTTTCATTCTTCCAAATTAGGTAATTTAGGTCAAGATGCAGCTTACTGGAATAGCTGTATGTCTAATGTTAGAGGCTCACTGGAGACCTTTCCAGAGTGCTGCTAGAGTGCCCGGGCATGTCTGTCTTCTCACCTAAGCTGCTCCTGTTCATCATAGATTGTCAGAAAAGGTGACTCGTTTGGACTTTAGATGGACAGAAGCACTTGTTTGAACTTAGAAATGCAGTCATGACTCTCTGTTGGAGACAAAAAAATCACGTAACATACAGAAATGCTAATTGAAATGGATAATTTTTGTTATGCAGTCCAGGGAAGCGCTAATGAGGACAACGCAATGTTAACAGAGGGTGAAGCAGCAAAACAGGAGACTGAAAATATAACACAGAATAACAGTGCAAAAAGGGAAAAAAATAAATACCAATTTGGCTTCCTGCCCGCCCTCAGTACAGAGGCCACAGCCGATGAGAAGCAGGCACAGCCCCCAGCTGGGCAGGAGCAGGGTGCGGGGTGCGAGGGGAGCACAATGCGGGTTTGCTCTTTGGATCTTTTTCTGGAAAGAGGTGGTTCCACATGAACCTATCCCAGATTCCTATGGCTCCTGTGGGAATTCGAGGTGTCCTCTGTTTTCCTTTCCTTGACCAATGCAGTTTACACTGCTACAATTCACAGGAAATGGTTCAACTCTCTTCTGTGAGTTAAATTTTTACACCAAAAATTGGGAAAATCTACCCACAGTTATCAGTAAGATTGTTTCTTTCTAACCATCATAGAATGGTTGAGGTTGGAAGGGACCTTAAAGCTCATCCGGTGCCACCCTCTGCCCTGGGCAGGGACACCTCCCACCAGACCAGGTTGCTCCAAGCCCCGTCCAACCTGGCCTTGAGACATACACCACGTATCTGATGGAGATATATCATATAGAGATTCCAAATCAAAGCCTGTTTAAGAAGGTAGTTTAATTTGGGGTGATTTATTCTGCTCAATAAAAGCTTTACAAGTAGCTTTAAGGATCAAGCAGCTTTAAAGATCACGTTACCTGATAACTATTGTGTTATTGTCTCAGAATTAGAACATAAAATCATTTAATTACCCTGTTCTGTGTCCAGCACCTCAGGATATTCTCCCTGTCCACATCATGAAATCGGCACATCCCCAGGCAGATTATAAATTATAAAATATCACTGCCAGAGGTGAGTATCCTTGAGTGGAGCTGAGTATTTTGAGTTGGGAGGGAGGATAAAAAAGGAAAAGATAAAGTAGAATTTGCTTTATCGCTTTCTTTGAATTTGTCTTCTTCAAAGACCACTAATTTATCAGTCAGAATATTTGTAGACATAGCAGGCAATGGAGAATATTTATGGAAAGTGAATATTAAACTCAAACATGAATATTAATGCTGGAAAGCTGAATGTATGAGAGTGAGGGTTTTTTTAACCAATGAAGGTTTCAGGAGCATTTTGCCACAGCTTAAACCCCTGGATGTGCAGCAGTGAAACGAACAACAAATATTAGCACTCAACCTGCTCAGGAACCAGGGATGCCATTTTATGAGGATGAGTAATTATATACAGCTACTGTCCAGTTAATAATTTTGACCTGACACAGGGAACTTGAGGAGGGAAAGGATTGCTCCTATGCTACTGATGGTAATCAAATTTGTTATTTGTCGTTATTTCACTCAAATGATAACTGGTTTGTTGTTATTTCGCTCACAGCTTCCAAGGCTGCCCATATTTATCCCAACTGTCCGTGCTAATCAAAATAATTACTGTGACCCAGTGCAAATAGATTTCCTGCTCCTTTGGTAGCTTCTTTTCAACAGTGCAAAGGAATGAGCTGAGGAAACGTGATAGATGGGATTAAACCAAAATCTCGTGTTGGTCCTTCAAATGGTGGCTTGGAGAGGAAAGCTCACGTGTGGAAAAAGGATGATGTTTGATTTGAGTAAAGAAAGGGGAAAGGGATTGGTCCCAACTCAAGCAGCTGCTATTTTCTTTGTGGGCTTTTGGAGTTTTTTTGGGGGGTTGGTTTGGTTTGTTTTAACAGCTGCCAGAAAAGATGCCTCTGGGAATTGGATTGTTTGACATTTCAGGGGTGATAAAATGGATGCACTTGGTCAGAAAAATTCTAATGCCTTTCTCGGTCCAGGCTGCCCCCTGCCACTGCCAAACAATTTAGCTCATAAGAAGAGATTTTTTTTTTTTCTTGACAGCTTTGAGGATTTTTGTCTGTCTGATTTTTGACAAAGTCAGGATCAATGTTCCACCAGACTTCCTTATGTCTTATAGCCTTCTCATGGGACTTCTAGCACATCTATCAAGGTGGATGAATTCTTTTTATAGATAAGCAACCAAAACTTTAGACAACATTTTTCCCTTAGCAAAAAATAACTGCATCCATCTTCCACTCCACTGGGGATGGCTGGAATTCAAAAGCTTGTCATAGATTATCCGGTATTATTATTAGCTCTTGGTGAATAGAGAGTCCCTCGTAATGTTTTTGACCTCTACAGAAGGAAGGAGAACTTCTTTTTAATTCAGTTTTTCCTTTCTCTTGTCCACTCTGAGGCATTGACTCTTGATTATTAGTACTGTGACCTTCATTGTAGTTCATCCTTTTTTTTTTTTCCTTCCTTCTGTGCATTACTCAGACCTGATCATTTCATCTAGGCCATCAGGATGGCTCTTATTTAGAATCATGGTTTCTTAGGGCCTTGTCTGCTCAGGTGTTGAATATCTCCAAGACTCCACAAACTCCATGGGCCATCTGCTTGTGCTTGATTATCTTCACCTCAAACACTTAGCAGCTCACACACCTCCCCTCTCACGTGACTCTCTGCCAAATGTTCCTGCAGGGATGGCAGCTCCTGAAATTCAGCCTGCGGATGCAATTAAAATGCACACGGTTTTAGTCTTTCTGCTTCTTCTGGGCATTAAGGGTGCAAGAGACAACCTTCTGCAGAATTTATGGACTCTGCAATTCACAAGTATTAATAAAATTATATCTACTTGGCTTTGTAGGAGCTTCCAGGAGCTTAAAGACATCTACTTAGGGATGATACCACCGCTTTCCTGGGGATGGGAAATAATTCCATTTCTCTCATGAGATCCCCTACTTAAAGTATGTAGGGACTTCAGCCATGAGTAATACAGGTCATAGATCCCTAAACTGGTATAGTTTCTAATTACCTGTTCTACTGAAATGCCAAAAGGCCAAGAATGATGTGTACATTCTCTTGCAGTAAGGAGTGTGTACATACAGTCTGGATTGACTTGTGTGAGAATTTGAGAGGAGGTAAAGAAAGGCAGTGGAAGGACTGGAGAAGTAGAGGAAACTCTGCCCAGGTACCTCTTGTCACATCAATATATTGTTATTGCTATATTATTTTTGTACTTTAGATAACTAGATGAACATTTGTCAGTAGTTCTCATTTTAAGTTGTATTTAGGAATCGTTATAACTGAGTAAATACCCTTTCCTATGGCATCTTCAGGAGGGCTGTAAGGAGGAGCCTGCAGCAGATCTGTGAGCTTGTCCAGGAACTTCTTGCAATTCCTTGCTCGTAGCACTTGAAGGATCAATGCTGTTACCGTTAATGGGCATTGCATGCATGACTCAAGACAGAAACAGCTGCCAAATGTTGAATCCCATTTAGTCTCAGCATTGTGCTCTCACGGCACATTCCCAGTTAAGGGTGAGCAGACTGGATGCAGCCCTGCCTTGTGAATTATGGGGATAAAGCCACAATTAAGTATGAGGCTTTTTCCTTTGTAGAATACATCTTTATTTTTCACTGTGGGAAACAGTGCACCTAAAGGCCAGTGGAAGAATTATAAGGCTGAGGGAGCTGGGTCTCTTTAGCTTGGAGGAGACTGAGGGGTGACCTTATTAACGTTTATCAATATGTCAAGGGTGAGTGTCAGGAGGATGGAGCCAGGCTCTTCTCAGTAACATCTAGTGATAGGACGAGGGGTAATGGATGCAAGCTGGAACAGAGGAGATTCCAGTTAAATATGAGGAAAAATTTCTCACAGTGAGAGTGACTGAACACTGGAAGGGGCTGCCCAGGGAGGTTGTGGAGTCTCCTTCTCTGGAGACATTCAAAACTCACCTGGACACGTTCCTGAGTGATCTGATCTAGGTGTTCCTGCTCTGGCAGGGGGATTGCACTGGATGAGCTTTCGAGTCCCTTCCAATCCCTGAGATTCAGTGATTCTGTGATTCATGAAGTTGTACGTTGTTTCTTGCTTTGAATGTCTCGGGCATACACACGAATATTTAGGTGTCCAAGACTGCGGGTGAGTGCACACTGGGACTCGGGTATGTGGCCCTGCCTCGTACCTTTGCATATTTTAAATGTTTTGAAAAGCACACAACTATTTCACAATCTGGCTCTTGAACATTGCATTGCAATTTGAAACGTGGTCTGACCTTAGCAGGTGTCCACAGGCCACATAAAGATAGAGTTGATCTTACAAACGTGTTTGTTCCATAGAGTTGGCAATCTTGGATCACTCCAGTGCCGAAAAGAAAGCCATAATAATCAGCTGTGTAAGTGATTTTATAGAATAAATTGGCTTGCTGGGACTGCGAGAGCATTTTGATTGTTATTTTCTCAGTGGAATAGATTGATGTGACATCTGAAATGACAGACAGGAATAGATTCTGAACTGCCACCTTCATCTCTTAATTAGTACAAGTAATTCTTTTGAAACAAAATTTGGTTATCATCAAGTTCATTCTGTCCCAGTGAGATTAAAGAGTGCTTGAATTTAACTTTTTTCTTCTTTTTTTTTTTTTTGGTGTCCCAGGGGTGGGATAATCCCTGTAATCACATCATATTATCCACCGTTATTCATGTATCATCTCTAGTGATACTGGGGTCTTCTGCAGATCACCGAGTATTTACACAAGCCTTGCCAATACACTTCCCATTCAACAGCTGAAGGCTGCTCCAGGAGAAGTCACTACTTTGATATCAAACTTCCTTCATTGCTTGTTAAATATATGAAAAATCTGCTAAAAGTTGGGTTTTAGCCTCGCTGTGTTCAAAATATTGTAAATACTGTGCTTGCAGTGTGTATCTAAAAAATTGTAGCTATTGTTACTCCCATTCATTAATTTAGCAGTGTTTGTTAAGAAGTCACACAGTGAAAATTTTGCATGTAGGAGCCTTCAGTTGGGGTACAGCTATACTGGGTGTAGAATGTGGTAGGTGCTGGTGGATCACCATGTAAGTATGGGGAGATGGGTGACATACTGAGAGAGAAACCCACTTCTCTCCCTTCAACAGACTTGCAGCATCTTTAGATCTTTCAAGCATTGACCGTCCCTGTTTGTCCCTGGCACGTTCAGTTTTTAATGGCCATTTCTTACATATTCAGCATCTCCACTTTGTTCCCTTTATGGCTGCTTCCAAAACTTCCATTCCTAACCTGTATTTGGGATCCCTGGTGAGATACCAGATGAGCCAAAGAGTAGGAGCATGTTCTCCTCTGCTCAGCTGGCAGATAGAACAATTCTGGATATGCAGGAGCCCAGTGAGGTCAGTTTTTCATCTCTCTGCCTGGTTCATCCTATTACCTCAGTTACACAAGGATTTTGTCCTGGATTGCAGATGTGAGAGTAGCTTCCATTTACCAGCAAACATGGACTGCTCTCAGCCAAAATCAACATAACATCCCGCTGATTTTGGTCAAGAATGAGTTAATGTCTGTCTGGGATTTTCTTGCAATGATCAGCCCTGCAACCTTTCCTCAAGCCAGGTCAACTCATCAAGTGTTTGCTTTTTGTTGGCAAGTTAAGCAATGAATGTTGTTTTTCTCCAGAGGAAGAAGAGAAAGGGGAAATAAATGGATTTTAACTATTTCAGGAGGGCCATGGAAAGGTGGAACAAAGAGGATTTTAGGCTCTGTTTCATGTACAGTGAGTAGAATTCCACGTGTCCTACAGAGAGAAAAAGGAAAATGTCATTTATGTTAGGACTTTCTACATCATATTCCCTACTGCAACCTGCGTGTTCCTTTAACAAATGATGCCAGGTTTGAATTCCCTACGATTGACTGAAGGTATCAAACCCATCCCATGCTGGTGAAACGTCAACATGTTAAAAAAGAATAATAAATCAAGTGTCTCCGTTTCAGACATGAAACCTGTGGCAGATAAAGAGGTCGAATCCCTTTCAAAGGGTTTGAAGGTACATTTTATGTTGAAAGCAACAGAAAGGGGAAGAGAGCTAAATTTTTTCCTCCAGGTTGTGTTTCTGATCTGCCAGGTGGCAGGGTTTCCTCAGGCCCATCATTCATGGGGCATTCGGTTTGTGCGGACAGTTTGTCACCAGACGACACTTTTCAAGTGTCTGCCAGCCCGGGTTACCCCGAGCACCCATCACTGAAGGGTGGTAGCACTTAGTTTTGCTTTGCCATGTAAACTCACTCTCCTTTCCAAGCTGTCAATGTGCATCTCCTAAATTCGAGGAGAAGAACAGCACTTCTGGCACGATGGCAACCCATGGAAAGCACCTTCTGACAGGAAATTTATTCCTTAGAAATGTTTCTGTGCTGTGAAATTGGATTTTTGCGTGTGATGTAGCCGGTGTATGTATGAAAAACAAATCTCACTACTGGCAGAACTGGATGGTACCGAGGACTGGGAAAATTGTGGGAGCGATGAGCGTTTCAGTGGTGCAAGCGAGGAGGGATTGGGAGCAGAGCAGGACACGTGGAGAGCAGGGTGGGGTGGCCTTGTCCCAGGGCTCAGCATTTCGTCTAGCTGCATTGTGGAGGATGTAGGAGTAGCATCATCACACTGAGCATATAGGATTATTTTTCAAGTAGTGGTGTTTTTCACAGGACCCGTTAGGGGATTAAAGTCTGCGAATCCTCTTTAGCCGCTCTGGGGAATCACAGCTTTCAGAGGACTTGTATAATTTCTCAAAACCTGTGATCAAACGCCAAATAAATGAGCGAGGAAGTTGTCAAAAAAGACCGTGATGACCGTTTAGGAAGGCAGGGCAGCATCGAGAGTCTGATATATTGTGTGTCACTGCTTGAAGGGAGATACCACGAGCACAATGATCTCCTCAAAAGGGACGGAAAGTCTGCTCCGGAGATGGCAGCAATTATGGTGAGTGATGGGCTGGGACTCAGACACCACTGCTAACCGGGCTTGGGAAAACGCCTCCCGACTACAGCATATGCCTTCCTGCGTGATAGGTAGAGGAAAATTTGCCATACTGGGAGCACTGGTAAGGCAGTGGTGGCTCCTTTTGCTCCCTACTATTTTTGGAGGGGAAGGGACTGATGGTCTCGAGGTGCCATGGGAATGCTGGAGCCGGCTGCTCGTCACAGAAGGGGATAAATTAGTGCTTCATGGCCTGTTGTCTGCTGAGCTCATCGGTGCACATTGACACCACACTCTGGCTTGGAGGGAATTTAGCACACGCAGGGGGACAGGGAAGAGGAGCATCGTAGAGAAAGCTTTGATCTGTGCCAGCAAATTAGTAAGGCTTCAGACTGGAAATCTGACAGTAAATGTGCCACCTCTGAATGCAGTCTATAAGTAAACTGAACCTATTAAAATAAATGGGCTATAAGTCTGTAAATATAACATACATCTGAGGATCCCGCACAGCCCTTACACAGACCCAGACTTCGTACTCCCCGTTCTTCTCCAGCAGTTTCTTCTCTTAATCATCCCTTCTCGAGCTGCCATGGCTCCAATCCAGTTGTCACGCATCCCGTTAGCATTAATCGGGTCTCGGGCCAGGAATGAACGTCGGCTGCAGGGCTGCTGTGCCAGTTTAATTTACAAATGAAGCAGCATTCCCTCGGTGAGCGTTCCCACCGCCCGCCCAAGGTGGAACCCGGGGATTAGTCATGGTTTCCAGGGCTTCCTTGGATTTTTAGCAGACGAAGCCTTGCTCGGAAGTCTTGCCCCCCAAGACCACAAGCAAAAATATTTGCAGGGGTTTCTCTAATAGCGGGTTCAAGGGTAAATCCAGAATGGGGTGGACCCAGATCCAGGGAGGGTGGTGCTGGTGTAGGAATGAGCTGTGCTCATCGCCCTCGTGTCAAAGGAAGATACAGATGTCACAGGTTACTATAATTAAGAAAATGTTAAAATAACCACTTACTCCTCCTGGAATTGGGCTTGCTGCTTTTAAAATTTCATTAGATAAGAATCTAAGTCTCAGAGAATATACTTACGCAATCACAACTGCATAGTTCAAAGAGCTCTGTCAAAAATGGGATGCCCAAATATATGACCTACCTTTGCTTCCGTTTCAGATTTTCAGGGAGTTATTAAAAATTAAAGATGCCTTTAAGGAGCTTCCCAGAAAACTGTGAGAATGTAGGACATAGTGTACTAGCAGGTTACAAAATGAAACAACTTTTATGCAATAGATCACGCTCCAAAGTAATTTTGTTCCAAGTATCTCAAGTATTTCAATTAAGAAAAATAATGATCAAGGACAAACAGCATTTTAGTAGGAAGGGATTAGATTATTTCTATGGTTACTGTGTTGGAGCTGCAACTGGAATTCAAGTTTTAAGATCCAGGTTCTGTTTACTTTTATTAACTATTTTATGCTAATGGCCGGGTTCCGTACCCCAACGCCCCCTTCTTTTTGGTGGTGGTTTTCTTTTTTCCCCCATGGCACAGAAGAGAGCTGAAGCTATGATGTAGCTTTTTCAGTTTGAAGTTATTTATGTGTTTCCCTGCTTTGGCACCAAACATGGCAAAGGTTTTGGCTTAACACATTTAAATTCCCATCACAGGGCATCCTGCAAGCTGTGATAATGCACTCATATTTCTTTGTTGAAGGTAAGACCCATACAACAAGCAAGGATGAAAGAAGTATATTACTTTATCATCCTACCAAACTTCTACATTAGAGGGTTGAGGGGCTTTTATGTGTTTGGGGGGAGGATGCTTGTTTCCTTCTAAATCAATAGCTTTCAGAGAGCATTGCAGTACCACTATCCCTGTTTTGCAGGTGGCTCAGGAACACTGTGGTTTGCTTTGCATTATCCAGCAGCCAGGCAGCACAGCTAGAAACCGTACCCAGGTAAGCCAAATACCCTGCTTTGAGCTTATTTGATCAGTGGTGTGATAATTACTGGGTAAACAGGCCTTGCAAGACCTTGAAGAAGCTGCTATCTGTCAGTGCCTCCCCTAAAAGCAGATTTTTCTGTTGTAATAAAACAAGGTGAAGAAAAACGGGGTGAATATAAAATATTGTGGGTTCTTCCAGTGTCCCAGACCACCAGTCTGCCAGAAAATGTCTTTTCACAGCAGTGGTAACCTCTTTTCCTATGCTATCCCACAGCAGTACTGTAGCAACTGTGAAAAATAGAGTGGCACTGGAATAACTGTTTTTACAGTATTTACCTGAACAGTAAATGGTTGTACCTGGGTTTAGGGCTTGGGGGTGGAAATGGTGGCAAAAGTTGTACTCAACAACATTTTTTAAACATAAAGATATCAAAATATCATTAAGATATCATATAAAGATAGTAAAAAAGAATAGAAAATAGATCAAATAGTTGTAGACTATTAAGAAAGGATTTCATTTTAATGATATTCCTACTCCTACCTCCTCTGTCTGCAGACCTTATAACAAGAGCTGCATCTCTGTGATGGTAAAAATAGTCAAAGCTCTCATTGTCTTTGTGAAAAAAAAAGGAAATTACCTGAATGAGGGTGGTTTCTCTTGTTGCTAATCAAAAGATGCCAAAAAGAGGAACCAGGGAGGGTTTCTCATTGGTGCTTGTGGTGTGGGGGCTCTGGAGAAATGCGCTGTGTCCCTCCGCTGGCTCAGCCCCCTCTTCAGGTGGTCAGGGCACTGCTGGAGATTGCACCTCGATCAGCAGAAGTAGCTTTTGTCTTGCACAAAAGGCAGACAAGATACCGTACAGAAATCAATTTAAAAAAATGAAAAAGAAATGATAAAAGATGAAGGAAGAAGACAGGAGCCTGTATCTACCCCTCAGGCCCTTGTCAGTACTTAGTGAAGGTGATGACACAAGGACAATAAAGTCCACTTTCTCATTCTGCTGTATTAAAAGTTTATGAGGGATGATATTTGTTTTCATTTCTCTGCTGGGGCAGGTGTTAAAACCTGATGCTGATTGCACCAGCGTTGCATTAAGATTTCCAAGAGTCTGTTTGTGTTTGGCTGGCTCTTTGCTGAGGGTTTTCTGTCTTCTCAAACCTGGAAAGTCTCGTTGCTCTTCACCTTCGGCAGCACTTCAGCAGGCTCTTCAGGAAAGAACCACAAATCGGTTTTGGCATTATGGCATTTCATGTTCAAATTCATTTAATTAGAATATAGGTTTATTTTCACAGAGGCGTTGGAGTTTTTCCTTCCTCCCTTCTCCCCCCAGTTAAAAATTAAAAATGTTTTCTTGTAATTATCATGACTGATTTGTAGCTTAATTGCACCCGGCGCTTGTAGATTTCCACAGTTCTGGACAGCTGCTTCGAGAGGCGTCCTGAGATACCCTCCTTCTAGGAGGAGATCATTTTGCTACCTTAGAACTTCATACTAATTCATACTTCATACTAATTTCATATTGAATTAAACATCAGCCATGGGGAGCCACCAGCTTCTTTCTGAAGGGGAAAGAAGGAGCTGAAGGTAGATCTGGATGCAGGGTTGCCCACTCACCCCTCTGGAACCCAGTGCAGGGATGCACGGTATTGCTGGAGAGTTGAGCAGTGGTGGGGTGGGGACTGGTGGCCATCACCTCCAGGGTGTTGAGACCTTGTGGCTAATGGAAGCTGAAGACGGTGCCATTTGGTTTGTTCTCAGCTGCCAGCAAGAGAGTCTGGAGGTGACCACCAACTGGTGGGGGTAGAGAGGCTGTGGGACTCGTTCTGGAGATTTTATGTGAGAAATCTTACCGTGTGGGATAGCAAAGAACCCAGTTTCCTCCAAATTGTTGTGCTTGCTTGTATTTTGATGGTTTGATTCTTGTGGATCCTCAGTCTGGTCAGGAAAATTCAGTTAATGGTTGCTTTTTCTTTCTGGTTCAGCTAGGAAAATGATTTGGACAGGACATCTGGAATTTTGCTACTATTATTGTCAAACTGAAATATAATAAGAAGTAGTTAAATAGACACGATAGCAAAATAAAGAATTACAATATGGGATCTTCTGCACTTTTACGATGAAGTGATAATTTTTGCCTTGCTGCACTAACTACACTTTCTAGACTGCATTTCCTTCCTGCACTGGGTTGGAATGGAAAACGAGAAAAAGTGTCATCATCTCCACGCAATTCTATTACTAAATTGTCAGAACATAGTCATATTTCTGGCAGCAGTGATTCAACTCCATTTCCACCTCCACATGGATCAGCAGTGACCTTGACGTTCTTGGGCAATGCTGGTGTAGAGATTGCTTGGCAGGCACGGGTGCCAAGCTGTGGAATATAATTTCCTGACAATGTATGGTATCTGGGTGTGTAATTGGCTTCTGGGCTGTCCCTGCTCGTCTATAGGGTCCTTTCCTGAGCCCCTCAGCCAGTAGTTTTTAATGGCTGGGAAGCCATGAGCCATCTGTTTGTACAGAACTGTGGAACCACACAACTGTTGCTGGATTTATACATTTTTGCGTGCCCCTCTCAGAAATATTTTAAGCGAGATCCATTATCCAATTTTTAAAATGGACTATCAGACAAAGAGTAGTGGGCTTTTTTGATTTAATTAGTGGCAAAGGTGGAATCATTATCATGCAAGAGAACGCTAAAAGGCAAAAATTGCATGAGCAGAGTCCAAAAGTAAAATCTCCAGCCGCAGCAAGTGCTTCAGGCTTAAGCCATGTCCCTGGGGATGAAATGAGGCAGCAAAGTAATGGACGTGAGAGATCTCCTCCCCTCTCCATTGTGCTAGCTGCTCTGTCCATTAATGCCTGGGCAGTTGCCTATTTGGCCATTAACGCTGTTCCTTCATGGAAGTGCGGGGCAGCATGAGATGCAGGTAGGCCTCTGGCTCCATTTCCACACGTTACCCATCACTGGAGGGGGGATTTAAGATGGATCACAAAATGTCCTAGAGCACATGAGGTGGCTCCTTGGCATGCAAGAGCAGCACAGCTACATTTGCCTGTCAGGGAGCACAGAATCACAGAACAATCTAGGGTTGGAAGG
>VZTM01017306.1:1176-26572 GCA_013400555.1 Jacana jacana | reverse complement strand
AAGTACTGAAAGGTCTCAATAAGGTGTCCCAGGAGCCTTCCAGGCTGACGACCCCAACTTTCTCAGCCTTTCCCCATAGGAGAGGTGCTACATTTCTCTGATCTTTTTTGTGACTCTCCTCTGGACCCACTCCAACAGGTCTCTGCAATTAGTAGAAATCCAAGGCTTATCACTGATTTTTTTGGGTTTTACCCCACCTAATTCAGAAGCATATATGTATGACCTGATCTCAGTTGAATTAATATAGTTTAGGATGAAAAAGTTGATTATAATCATAGATTAAAAAAAAAACTTTAACATTTTACAGTTTGACAGAGGTGGGAGTTGGGTAGGAAGTTTATGGATGTCAGCAAAGTCACACTGGTCACTGTTTCTAGTGTAGTTAAATAGAAAACTTTGGAATATCTTTTGTCAATGTGTTTCTACTCTCCCTTACTCAAACTAATTANCCCAGTTTTGGAAGGTCCCATTCAAGACTGGGTTTAATAGACCCTCTGTAAAGATGACTGTGGATTTTGCAAATCAGACCACTCAGGTGCTTCCAGATGGGCCCCAGCACGTAGTACAATCAAAATCACCAGACACATTTTCAAAATCTTGGTTAGAGGTGCCTAGACCTCATTAGGAGCATGTTTATTATTCAGGAGCTGACACCTCATTGCAGTAGGCAATGTGAGTCCTATAGTTTTTTTCAGTAGTGCAGATTATTCTCAAAACAGCAGCAGCAGCAAAGTACTCTGCCCTTGGTGGCTGCATCTTACAAAGTCATGGCAGATGAAAACTAGCAAAATGAATTCATGTCTGATGGGTTGTTTTTGCCACGACAGCTGTGCTTTGGAGGTAGGCAAGCCAAGGAAGTTAAGTTTGGCTCATGCAGAGTGTTTGGCTCTGAATCAACTCTGTGCCCATACATGTGAATGAGCCAAGCCAGTAGGAATATTTTGGCATTACCTTCTGGCTGTCACAGTGACCTTATATATCACTTCATGCGTTTTCCCTTTTGTATGTGTGTAATCAGTTCCAATGGATCGACTAATGTCTTGGCATGGGTTTGCCTTGGCTCTGGCTTAAAATTTTCTGGCGTATTTATACCAGTTCCATCCAGCATGCCTGTGAAATTTATTAACAAATATTTAAGAATAATTAATATGCATTTTTATGCTCTAGAAAATGGGAAAAGTGATAAATATGAGACAAGGGTATTTAAAATAAAATATGCAATGAAATAGACATTATAGTAGCATAAACTATTTTCTGTACATCAGAGAAGGTCAATGAAATACTTAAAATTTTTCTACTTGCTCAGCTCGTTACGTATATCAAATGTATAGGGCTGTGTATACATTCATATACACACATATATTTAAAACTAGGGGGTACAAATTTGATGATATAAACCCCCTAATTTTATAAAATGATTATGTAAGAATGAGGAAAAAAATTAATTGTCAGTAAATAGTGAAGTATAATAGCTTTTGTTGCTAACACTGCAGGAGGATGTTTCAATGTGTTTTCATTGAGTATAATGTTCCTAACTCAGAAATTGTAAGCTATAGTTTTTGAGCATGTTCAGTTACATAAATGATGCATTTTCAAAGAGTAGTTTCGTTAACATCATCTCCTAGTGTTAAATTAGTCTGGTGAATAATTGCTGTGAAGTTAGACGTACACACAACATTGATTAAACATAGAGTACTGAAAGGAAGATCTTAGTGAGTGCCAAGATTTATGACTGTGCTATTGTAGTTACTGGTATAAGAGTTGCTACTCATGTCTCTAATAAATTGGTAAAAATTCCTAATTATTTTTAAATCTCTGTGGAACTGGTCATATAAAAAAAATGCTTTATTATTAACTTCTTTGGACATGTGATTTGAATTGGCACAAGAAAGCAAGGACACAAATCATTACAAAGTGTAGTTGCCAGAGTCATATGGTGACAGCACAACTATGGCATGAAAACTACCTCACTTCTTTTCTTCTTTTCATTGCAGTAGCACATGTCAACCACAATGCACTTCACCATGTTAAGCATAATACATAAGAATTAACATATATATATGTTATGTATATAACATAAAATAATCCATTATCCCTCAGAAAGTTGTGCATTCATTGTATTTGACGTTTTACCTGATCTTATTCAGAGAATATGAAAAAATGAAAACTAAATATGGAGACTCATGAAGAACCATTACTCTAAAAAAATTCTTTCTCTATTAAAGTATATGAAATGTGTTTCATGTTGACCACAGGAAAATTATAGTCCCTACACAAAGAAAATGATCAGAAAGAAGCTTTGTGTTACTGTGTAACTGATGCTTGAGTGTAACTGATTTCTTGAGTTCAAATTCTGGGTCCATTTAATATCTATTCACTCTGCTGAATTATGATGAGGACACACACAGCAGGGGTTAGATTGAGGTCACCAATTGATTTCATTTAGGATAATTCACCGCCAAATACTGGTAACCTTTACTGTGACCTTGAGATGGACTGAAACCAGTAAGCCGATGGCTAAGGATAAAAATAAAACAAAGACTGTTTTACGTTAGTTTGAGTGTAAAAGAATGAAAATGAGTCAAACGAAAGTAAAATATCTCACTTTTTTAATAACAGAATTCTCAGAATGGGCTTTCATTGTTTGGACTATTGTAGGAAGTGGAAAGCTGTTTTTTTTGTGATCTATTTTGTTTAGGACTGTTAAACTTTGGGATCTGGGCAGAGGCTTCCATGCTGCATGGCTGCAGTTCCAGCTTGGTAGATGCTGTGGTTCCCTGTGTATATATGAAAGGACAGGAATTGAGGTGGTGCTTAATGTGGATGTGTTGGATAGCGTAGGACATGAGCATGATGGAAATGGTACAGCATTGGGGTGGAGATTGTACTGAATCTGACTGAGATTAAGTTAGGTTTTTTTCATAGCTGTACATATGGTGCTATGTTTTTGAGTTGTGACTAAAATAGTGATGATAACACAGCAGTGTTTGTTGTGGTATCTGTTTCTCACACTGCCCCTTCCATATCTAGGTTGGAGGTCAGCAAGAGGTTGAGAGGGAACACAGCTGTGACAGCTGATGTTAATTAAAGAATACTCTGTTTCCTTTGATGCACAAAAGGTAGTGAATAAAGGCCCTATTTAGCTTTGCTTGCACACACAGCTTTGTTTCAAGTATTACATTGTCTTTATCTTGATCAAAGATCTTCTTTTTGCTCCTCCATCCTACTAGTGGGAAAATGAATGAGTGACTGTGGGACTTACCTACTGGATATTTTTCTCTAGCACCTTTCTGCCTTGACTATGAGAGCCTTGTAGGCCCATGATTGAGTCACAGCAAACCTTAGTAAAGAGAAGATTTGTCATCTCTTTTAAGATAATCACCTTCGCTTTTCTCTGTAGTCAATGAAGAGAGATAAGCACTTTGAAAGACATTTGTCTTCTCATTAAAGAGATACACAATATAAGTAGGAAGAAATGTACTCTGGAGACGCCTCTTTTTCATTGACCATAGAGACAATGTGGAGACCTAAATAAAAGTATGCTTCTAACACGAAAGCTGGAGGACATGAGCCCAGGAATGACTGCACAGAAAAGCTCAGTTCCTCCAAAAGATTTAGACTCTAATTATACTGATGCCAGTGAAGTTAGGCAAGTACCTGAATACTTTTAGGATTCAGTTTGAAACCATTTTTTTTCTATTTCCAAGGTAAATAAGCAGTTCTTTCAGCCAAGATTCATGGGGCCACAACAACCCCATGCAGTGCTACAGATGTGGAGAAGTGTGGCTGGAGAACTGCCTGGCAGAAAAGGACCTGGGACTGTTGGTCGACAAGCGGCTAAATATGAGCCAGCAGTGTGCCCAGGTGGTCAAGAAGGCCAATGGCATCCTGGCTCGTATAAAAAATAGTGTGATTAGCAGAAGTAGGGGGGTGATTATCCCCCTGTACTCGGCACTGGTGAGGCCACACCTTGAGTATTGTGTCCAGTTCTGGGCATCTCAACTCAAGAGAGATATTGAGGTGCTGGCACAAGTACAGAGGAGGGCAATGAAGCTGGTCAAGAGCCTGAAACATAAATCTCATGCAGGAGTGATTGAGGGAGTTGGGACTGTTTAGTTTGAGGAAGAGAAAGCTGAGGGGAGACCTCATCACTCTCCACAAATACTTGAAAGGAAATTGTAGAGAGATCGGTGTTGGTCTCTTCTCACAGGTAATTAGTGATAGAATGTGAGGGAATGGCTGCAAGCTGCAGAAGGGTAGGTTTAAGCTGAACATTAGGAAAGAATTCTTCACAGAAAGTGGTCAGTCAGTGGAATGGGCTTCCCAGGGAGGTGTTGGAGTCACCATCCCTGACTGTGTTTAAGAGTTGATTAGATGTGGTGTTCAGGGATATGGTGTAGGGGAGAACTTTTTAGAGCAGGGCTGATGGTTGGACTTGATGATCCTAAGGGTCTCTTCCAAACTGAATAATTCTATGATTCGTCTGCTGTCAGCTTACAGACCTACTGAGTACACTCATAAGGCTTCGTAACAGCAAACACAGTTTTAAACTTTTTATTCGCAGATGACACTAAGTTGGGTGGGAGTGTTGATCTGCTTGAGGACAGGGAAGCTCTACAGAGGGACTTGGATAGACTGGATAGATGGGCCAATGTTAATGGCATGGCCTTCAACGGGGCCAAGTGCCGGGTCCTGCACTTGGGCCACAACAACCCCATGCATAGCTACAGGCTTGGGGCAGTGTGGCTGGAGAGCTGCCTGGCAGAAAAGGACCTGGGGGTGCTGGTCGACAGGAGGCTAAACATGAGCCAGCAGTGTGCCCAGGTGGCCAAGAAGGCCAATGGCATCCTGGCTTGCATAAAGAATAGTGTGACCAGCAGAAGTAGGGAGGTGATTGTCCCCCTGTACTCAGCACTGGTTAGGCCACACCTTGAGTATTGTGTCCAGTTCTGGGCACCTCAGCACAAGAGAGATATCGAGGTGCTGGAGCGAGTACAGAGGAGGGCAACAAAGCTGGTGAGAGGCCTGGAAAACAAGGCTTATGAGGATCGATTGAGGGAGTTGGGGTTGTTTAGTCTGAGGAAGAGGAGGCTGAGGGGAGACCTCATCACTCTCTACAACTGCTTGAAAGGGCACTGTAGAGATATTGGTGCTGGTCTCTTCTCACGGGCAATGAGCGACAGGACAAGAGGGAATGGCTGCAAGCTGCAGCAGGGTAGGGTTAGGCTAGACATTAGGAAAAAATTTTTCACGGAGAGAGTGGTAAGTCAGTGGAATCAGCTGCCCAGGGAGGTGGTGGAGTCACCCTCCCTGACTGTGTTTAAGAGCAGATTAGATGTGGTGTTGAGAGATCTAGTGTAGGGGGGAACTTGTAGAGTAGGGCTGATGGTTGGACTTGATGATCCCAGGGGTCTCTTCCAACCTAAATGATTCTATGATTCTATGATTCTATGATTCACTTAAGAGTAGTGCCTGGGATTTTAACCTTATGAAACTATAGATCTGAGTTACATTAAACAAATCACTCTGCTTTCCTATAAAGTTTGTCTTTCGAACAACCTTCACCCTCCATCCGCCAAAAAAACAAACAAGGATTTGTGGAATTTTAGTGTAATAGGCTTATCCTTTTGTGCATGATATCTAAAGCTGCTCAATCAATTATACTGTGGCAAACTCTGAGAAGCAACATACCTAATGCAAAAAAAAGTTTAATGGATTGAGCAGCAGAAGATTAAACTATACACAGTAACTACTCAAACTGGAACAAAGCACTGTAGGAAATTCAGTGAGAATGAATGAGTATCCAAATCGGTTGGTAAAGAGAACATTAAGAAATACTTTCATGCTAATAAAATAAGGATGGAGAGAGAATGCCAAATCTACGCCTCTCTGAACCAGGAAAACTCTTCCTTACATTAGTGAGATAGCATTTTATCATCACACCAAAATCAGATGTGACCTTTAGTGCTCTAAATTCAAAATCCTTTGCTCTGATGATGAACTTTTCATGCTATTTTCTTAATGTAAACGTGGATAACTTCAAATACATTCTGTGACAAAAAGAAAGAATATACTGCATTCTCCATGCTGAACCACTAAGCTTAAAATGAAGCAGGGTAGATCTAATGGATACTAAGAAAAATTGTTTGTAAAAGGAATTGAACGCTGAACCAGATTTGTGGCAGCTGTGGAATCTCTGCTGGTGTTTTTACCATTTCTGTTAGGAAGGATGTAGGTATCCTTATTTTTGGAAATAAGGAAATAATGAAGAAATAAGGATAATTTGTCTCCTTATTTTAGAAAAATGATCCTACTGGGAAATAATCTTATTGGCTACATAATATATTAGTAAACTAAACAAGGCCACAGATGGATAATATCATAAACATATGGTCTTGTGAGCTACATTTTTCTGTCAGGTACAGAGAAACAGAACATCCTAATTTTATTTATCCGTATGAACATATCTATTGTGTAGGATATCGTGGCTTCACCATCTGAAGCTGGTGAGAGGCCTGGAGAACAAGGCTTATGAGGATCGATTGAGGGAGTTGGGGTTGTTTAGTTTGAGGAAGAGGAGGCTGAGGGGAGACCTCATCACTCTCTACAACTGCTTGAAAGGGCACTGTAGAGAGATTGGTGCTGGTCTCTTCTCACAGGCAATGAGTGACAGGACAAGAGGGAATGGCTGCAAGCTGCAGCAGGGGAGGGTTAGGCTAGACATTAGGAAAAAGTTTTTCACAGAGAGAGTGGTCAGTCAGTGGAATCAGCTGCCCAGGGAGGTGGTGGAGTCACCCTCCCTGACTGTGTTTAAGAGCAGATTAGATGTGGTGTTGAGGGATCTAGTGTAGGGGAGAACTTGTAGAGTAGGGCTGATGGATGGACTTGATGATCCCAGGGGTCTCTTCCAACCTAAATGATTCTATGATATGGTTTTGTATAAATTTGATCTATTTCATTATTTTCTTCCTTTTGTTTTTGTTTTAATTTTAGTAATAATACTTCATTAGTTTAGTTCATTCTTAATTTGTAAATCTCTTTATCCTTTACCTCTCCCTTCTTTTAGGGGGAGGAAGGGCCATCTGGCAGTCTAGTTTTGGCAATTTTGGCTGAAACCACAACATATTTTATTGGCACCCAACGTGGGGCTCGACTGTTGTACAAGTAGAGCTCTGCTAGATTGTCTAAATAGTTTGAATTTCTGCTTGTTTAGAGTTTGAAACAGAGAGTTTGCATCATGTCGTTCCCACACAATATTTTATATGATATTTTCAGAGAGCTTGGTATGAAGTTAATTGATGCAGTGGTGTCTAACTAGTTGAGAATGAATTTTTTTTGTTTGTTTTCAGATCACTTTATTTTTGTTTTGTATTTGGATGCAGTGATCCAGGTGTGCTTCGTTGGTGTGGACTAGCTTTCAGTTGTATAATATGAGAAACTGGATTACTAGGATATCTGTATATCTTAGGAATCATATGATGGATTCTGCTGCTAATTACACTTTTGATTTTACCCGGGGCAAGTTTACTTTGCCCCTTCATGATTGTCTCAGAGTGATACCAGTGGAAATAGGGGAATGACTGTGATGATTGTCTCTGTCACGTGATCACCATTTTCAATGTTACTGACTGTACTGCAGGGAATACTTATTATTAGATATGGGAAGAATCAGAGTGTGAATTATGTAACGTGCAATAGTGTTACTCGGACACGGGTGGAATCAGAGGTAGCAGAAACTCAGACAGTGACCCTAGTGAAAGCCACAGCAGAGAAACAAGCAGAACTAGCCCTGGCCTCAGCAAAAGCCACAGCAAAGAGGCAACAGAACCAGTCCCAGCCCTACTGAAAGCCTCAGTAGACACACAATCGGAACCAATACCGGCTCCGGTTCTGTCTCCAGTTCTGACCCCAGCACCAGTTCTGGCACCAGCTCAGGCTTCGGCCCCAGCCGAAGCCAGTGGTACCAAATGCCCCCTCAAAGCCACTGGCACAGCCCAAGTCTCCGGCCCCCTTGAAGGCCACAACACTAGCTCAGTCTCCGGCTCCCTCCAAGCCAATGGCACCAGCTGCCCCTGCACTGGTTCTGGCCCCACCACCAGTTCCAGCTCAGGCTCCAGCTCAAAACAAGAGAAAATTATTTCCATAGTGCACCAAGATATGTTTTATTGCAGTGCTATGGGTTTTTTACCCAATACAAAAATGCATTTGATATTTATAGCATATTTTTAAAAGAATATGAGTCACACTGGAGCTCTTAAATGCAGTTTAGCACAGCTGATTGCTGGAACTTTATCTAACTTTTCCTTATGTCAATGAAAAACCTGCCTTGGGATGAGTGAAGATAATAGCTTTACCGAAAGTTGGTTAGGTTTATGATTGACTTCCATGATATTTTAGTTTCACAAAGCAGTACAACTACTAGATTTTACAGTCATTCCTTATCTCACATTACACCAGAATCCTATGAAGGGCATATTATGTTCATTTTAAATTAAAAGGTTTTCATTTTAGAAGACTGACCTTACGGTGTCCATCATCGCGCTTTATAATCAGAATGCTTAAGGTCTTCCTTGAAATAACTGTGCTACAGTAAATTAAGTTAAATCTAGAGACAGATTTAGTCAATGTAGTAAAAATTTTGCATCTACTTGATTCCTACTGTGCATAACATTTTTCCTGTAAGGTTTCTTAGTTTTATGGAAAAAAAAAAAAAAAAAAAAAGTTATTTATGTAAATTGCATGCACGTTAAGCCCTGACAAATGAAATTTTGCCTATAAGTAGTCTTTGATTTTGATATATGAGATTTTGCATTTCCATCTGGATATGTTTCATACCTCTATTGTATAAATAAAAGTTATGTCTGCACATTGTCTGTATATCAGCTAAGGAATCCAGCTCCTGTTATGAAACATGGTGTATGTTTTCTGGAGTCTTAAACATGAATTACCTGTCTTGCAAATTTCCTAATTAGTTCAACCAATTTTCTTTCTGTCTCCAGGTAATATGAGCCAATGATCTGAATCTGATGTTGTTAACAAAATAGACTGCTGAACAAATGTTCTAGGTCACAGTCTGTTTACAGCACTACAAAGAGTGCCTTATTTGCTCCCTAATTTATATATTTGGATTTCTTCTTAATTTATCAGAAAGAAAAAAGTCTTAGACCTTCATAATGCTTCACATCTGCTTCAGAGTACCTGTTCATCCAGCTGTCAACTTTCATGGCAATACGAATTTTAAATGGAAGATTTCAGTGTCAAAAGACTAAGGTGTTTCTACAGTATGTCCACAATTCTGTTTGACCATCTACCTGCCTGCATTAAAACCCCAGTTTTTAAAACTGCAATTTCATTTCAGCTGGGGAGGTTTATACTTATTTTCATCTGAAACAGTTTAATTTTTTAAAAATCACAGCTGAATAGAACTTCAATTTATGAATCCATCTAGTCACATTTTGGAATACAGTGTGTGGTTTTGCCTCTGTGGTGCAGCTTATATTCTGCAGTTGAATATTATTCCCATAATAGAATCACTGACTGTAATGCTGAAGCTGAGCAACCTCAGTGGAAATTCATGAGCATTTCTGTGGAATTAAGGAACTAACACAAAGTACTTGTCAGGATGAAATTCATTGCCATCCTTAACTTTAACAATGAAAAACATAATTACTAAAGCATTTTCTATAATCACTGTATTTAAATAATATTTAATTAAAATTTTATCCCCGTTTTAAAATCCAGGGTGCATCTTCAATGATGTTTCAACTAGTGGAATTTTAGAGAATTCTCCTCAGTTGACTCCATTCATTGGAATCTACCCTTCTAGGGTAGGACAAGAGTTTGGGAGGCAACACAGTCAGGACAACTAAGCCAAACCGACAAAAGAGACTTTCCATACCATAAAACTCATGCTCATACCATAAAATGAGAGGGGCAAGGGAAAGATGTTCCAAAGTAGCCATTAAACAAAGACTGGGTGGGCATTGGTCTGCTTGTGAGAGGTAGCAAGTGATTACTGTCTTGGCCCATGAGTTTTTCTCACTTTTGTGTTTCTATTTCACTCTGCTAACCCTCTGCGGAAGTGAGTAAACAAATGAGCTGGGTTCAGCCCACCACATAGGGAAAAAGTAACTTTAAAATTATATCAAAGTATGAATTTCATTTAAATCATATTCATGTAATTCAGTTCCACTTCTCAAATTTATATTTAAATAATTCATAGAAGTTTGGTATTGGTAGAAGTTTGATATTGCTTGTTCTCAATATAGCTATTATATTAGTTATCCTCTGATATGGTTAAATGATAAGACACAAACACATAAAATACATTCAGTCACTAATGCCACAAATGATTATATACCTATGGAGAGCAACTATGTCCAGCTATTACATTCCTAAAGGACTCTATGTTGTCATGGGCTTTGTGGAATATGTAAGGTCTCCTAATATTGACCATGTGAAGATAACATTAATGTATTTTTAATTGATTTGCACACTTTCAGAGTCTGACAGTTTCTTTTACTTGCTGCAGGGTCTGTGTTTGAGTCAACAATTATTTCCTTTTTGTGGGTGCCTGCCATGACAAGAGAAGATAAACATTTTTATTATTTGGAGTTATTTATAAATTGAAAGAATAAGATATAAAATGGAGTTTTATACATGGGGATATGTTTCTGTAATTTCACAGAACATGATGAGAAGCAATTTAAAGAAAGGAAAGTTGTAAAAAACCTTGATGTCTCCATAAGAATGACCAGAGGATAGTCTTACTGCATGAAAGTTGTTTAAAGTGAATGGAAGACCTGACCATGCAAAGTGTATACTAAAGTTTTGTATCTTCATTTCTTTAAGAAAACGGAGTAGCCACAGCACTGTCAAGCAGATGGAAGCTGCTTACAGAGACAGAATTTTCATAATATAAATAAACAAAAATAAGTGCCTTATGATCATTATAAAACAAAGGCATTTCAGCAATTTTACTTACTTTGCAGTGCAATTCTTCTTAAATTGTTGATAATCACAAATTAAAATTATGAACTCTTTCTGAGATCTTCATCCATGAAAAATGGTCCTACCTACCAGATTAAGGACCCTATATGCAGCTCAGGTTCCTTAAGTTTTGTGAACTCTTCTGCAGATTTTATGATAATTCCATGAAAACTTCTAATATTTTTATTTTTTCAGCTGAAAAAGGCTTTGGTGTAGTGTTCCGGTTATGGACAAGATCAGTAATGATTCAGAAATTTCAGACTGCAATGTTTCCTGTGCTTACTATGACAATAATATCCTAAAAGTGCTAAAAAAATAAAGGAGTATCAGTGTCATAAACTGAGCCTATAAATAATTCTCTGAATAGAGATACAGAATGTCAGCACACATAAACTTATTCTGATATTTTTGAAGAAAGGGAGTAGAAGAGATTATTTAGAAAAATAATTATTACTTTCATGTGTAAATTTGTGGTTTAACACCAAAAGGGTTTTCATGGCTGCCTTCTGACCTGCCTAGTGTATTAGCTTATAGCATCAAGAATGAAGTTGAAATGCATGTTCTTGCTTGTTGTTGTATCAATCCCTCTGAAGTGGAGAACAAGAATGTAAGTTCACTATGTTATGCTTTGTGAGTAACCAATGCACTACTGAAAGTCCATTCCAGCAGGACTCGCAGCAGAGCTGCTTTGTTGTTTACAGCTTGTTTGGAAACTAGAGAAGCATGCTGCCCATAGGCTTGAATAACCTTGATGTTGTTTTGAATTTCTAGTGCTTTTTTTTTCATCAATTGTCTATAAAGTGAACATGAATATGATATGAGAAGAAAACTCAGATGACATTCAACAGAGAGGAACCTTTGTCCAGATGGGCATTTGTTTACTGACTTTAATGGTTTACTCATTGTAGAACTTATCTCAGTGTCTTCTACCTTTTCTTTGATCTGAAAAGAAAAATCTAGTCAGAGAGAACCCATATCTATTTTTTTATTTTAAAATAACCATGGGCTATGGACGATGGATTTGTGATTTTTTTTAATTATGTTTTATGTCCTACAGAGTCATTATATTCTACATGCTATTCAACTGTGAACATGAGAAGATAACTATGGCTTTAGTACACATAGATAAATTATTTTAAAATAAGATTCTTCTTGAAGCAGTAGGATTAAATTACTTGTCCTCTGTTGGAATCCTAAACATTCCCTTGTTTTTATAGAATCATAGCATCATAGAGTCATATGGGTTGGAAAAGACCTTTAAGATCATTGAGTCCAATTATAAAGCTAACTCCCAAGTTCACCACTAAACCATGACCTGAAGTGCCACATCTACACGCCATTTAAATACTTCTAGGGAGGGTGACTCAATCATTTCCTTGAATAGCCTGTCCCAGTGTTTGATAACACTTATGATTGAGAAATTTGTCCTAATATCCAATCTAAACCTCCCCTAATCAAACTTGAGGTGTTTCCTCTTGTTCTATCGCTTGTTAAGTGGGAAAAGTGACCAACCCCCACCTCGCTACAACCTCCTTTCAGGTAATCGTAGAGAGTCATAAAGTCTCCTTTCAGCCCCCCTTTCTCCCTAACCAACACCAGTTCCCTCGGTCACTCCTCATAAGATTTGTTCTCTAGACCCTCCATCAGCTTTGTTCCTCTTCTTTGTATGTGCTCTAGCACCTCAATGTCTTTCTCGTAATGAGGGAATCAAAACAAAACACAGTATTTGAGGCGCAGCCCCACCAGTGCTGAGTACAAGACAACCACTTCCTTAGTCCTGCTGGCCGTGCTATTTCTCATACAAGCCGGGGTATCATTTGCCTTCTTGGCCAACTTGGCCCACTACTGGCTCCTATTCATCTGGCTGTCAACCAATACCCTCTGGCCTTTTTCTGCTGGACAGCTTTCCAGCTACTCTTCCTCAAGACTGTAGCACTGCTTGGGGTTGCTGTGACCCAAGTGCAGAAACCAACACTTAGCCTTATTAGCATAAGCTAATATTTTACTGCAAGCAAAAAATGGGAAATTAATTATCCTATTTTTGCAAAAGGTAACAAACCAGAGCTATGACAGCAATTGCATTATTAAAAATAAATACATTTATGTGTCAACTTGTAGCTATTTGATTGTATAATAGGTGTCCCCTTGGCTGATGAAGACCTGACTAATACAAAGAATTCTATACTCATCTGATCAGCTAGAACAGGAGGGATCCAGTTGCCTAAATACAGTAAACTATTGCCACTTTAGGCATCTTAACATGTTTGACAGATACTCAGAAGGCCATCACCGATTACAAAGGACCTGCAAAAGAACCAAGCTTTTCTGGAAGGGCAGCAGGAGCACAGGAAGAATACCTTAGGGCAAGTCAAATGGCACTAGATGCTTGTGTTTAGGCAACTAAATTGAATACCATCTATTTAGTGTGAGCCATAAATTTAGCCATTTTATCTGTGTACTGAATCTCAACTCATCTCCCATCTGGTTCTTTTGCAAATAATACAATAACTTGCTCAAAATAAACTCAAAGAAAGTTTCAGACAAGCATCTATATCTTCACTGTACATCTGTACAAAGCAAAATATAAGTATGTACTCAGATTATATCATGTTTCTCCTTAATGAAGATACTAAGGGGCCACATCTATGACACACTAGTTAATCTGCCTACAGAGAAGCCAGACAGCAAGTTTACATGGTTGGTGTCATGCCAAAGGTAAGTCGTCTCCTAGAAAATCAGCAAGTGTCACCTACTGAGCTTTTTAGTTGGATTAAACATTATATTTAAACGGTAAATGATGAAATCTTCTGGCAAATTGATTCCTACTACTTCAGGGTTTGGGTTTTTTTTCTGACTCCTATCTTCTCTTTTAGCTCTTATTAATGTTACTTAGATGGAAATTAAGTTCCTTGAGATCTTCCATTAAGATCTGGGCAGCTAGAGGTGTCTTAGGACTGTGACATATGTGCCATTAGAGCTGCATATCACTCAGCTCAGTAAGGATCCAGATAATTGAACCTTTAAACTGGAAACTATTTGGAAAGGGAGCATAGTGGGACAGTGCCTATTTGGGCTTTTCAACCAGCAAAAGAGAAAACAAGCCAGAGCAGTAAGGCTGTGATTACTGAGCAGATCCAATGCCTGCACCCTTCCCTAATGCTCTAATTCATTCCTTTTCTAGTTCATAAACAGAGAAAACATGAGAAGGTAAATTCTGTAACTTTGCATTACTATTTCTCCTTGGTTTTTTCCATGAGAAAAAGTACCAGCAGGATTAGAAGGATATTTATGAAGCTAGGCAAGAAAACAAAAATTGGTTTTCCTTATTAAAAGGATGCTTAATTACCCCAAATTGAAACATCTATAACATTTAATATGATAATAGAAATAGGGGACAAAAAAAGATTAATTAATCAGAGTAATTGAACACAAAATTGAAAGCAGTATCCATTAACTAGGAAAGAAAAATGACGATGTAGTAAAGTGTTATATGCATTATTAATTGTTTTAGCAGATTCTATTAGAATAACTGGATTGAAAGATCCTTTGAAGTTATCTTCATAAGCTCCTATTTTCAGTAATCATAAATCAATTAAAAAATATCAGTGTTGGGTAAAACATTTGGCATACTTAATCTCAGCTGTAAAAATTATTTTACTTTGTTCAGATCACTACTTCCAGGATTTCAAGATTCCATTTAACTGTTTCTAGGATTTCTTTTTTTGTTTTATATAAGTCCTTAAAAATAATTACAAAACCAAAATTACCAACTTCAGATAATTGTTTTGCACTTATACTTTGAGAGAATAGACTGTGCAGAACATTTTATTTTTGCTATGATTCTCACAAAAAATGTCTTCAGGGTAGTTATTTGATATTTAAAAAAATTATAACTATCATGTCCTAACCTTTTAAACTGAGTTTGGAACATGTACGATGATATTGGAATATAAGCATATGATTGGAAGAATTTTATATTCCATACTAGACAAAAGTAGTATTTGTGAATCTCACTTGTCATGAAATATCAACCTATCAAAGATAAATGGCGACATTTGGTCTATCGTAGATGTGTAAAATGGCAAAGAACAGTTATTATTTGATAAAAGTTAGACAACAGGTGTCATAGGAAAAACTGCAAGAATTTTGGATTTCCAGATCCCTATTTCTTACAGCAGATTGTTTCATTTTTAAGTCTACCCTTCTGTACTGTCTTTACAATATTTAATGCCATGGTCTTTTTTTTGTGGGAAGCTCCCATGGAGGTCATCAAGAATTACAATTGGAACAGGCTGCCCAGGGCGGTTGTGGAGTCTCCTTCTCTGGAGACATTCAAAACTCGCCTGGATGCGTTCCTGAGTGATCTGATCTAGGTGTTCCTGCTCCGGCAGGGGGATTGGACTAGATGATCTTTCAAGGTCCCTTCCAATCCCTGATATTCTGTGATTCTGTGATACCATTGAAGAAAAGAAAAAGAAACATTTTTTTTTAACAGAATTCTTCAAAGAAACAACCAAATTAGACTGTAGAACTCCAAATGTTTAACTTCCATTATATAACATGTGACCAGCTACTATTTTCTTCCAGTCTGAAATTAAGATTATACAAGATTGTTGGTAGATTTTGTTAACACTGCAAATCAAGCAAATTTTTCTTTTCATTGCGATCTCTTAATCACTTCTTTTTCTCATAAAGAAATGAGAATATTAAAAATAAAATTCTGTATCCTGTGAGACCAAGTGTCAATGTGGCTTCTTGTACTAGATAGTTGTCTGCCTGTAGCCAGGAGGTTCTAGGCCAGGAGAAGCAGGTTCAAAAGATTACCCTTTCTTGATGATTAAGCAATCTGTGGTCATGTGAACCCATTTAATTCTCCCTAAACTACATGGATGGGATAGATTTGACTTCATAGAGCACCTGTGCTGAAAACTTCATCAGTAACTGATAATTCATCCTGATTGCAATGTCCTTGAATGACATTCTCAATATTTTGTTGATAATGTAAAATCTATTATGCAACACAGTGAAACATGGAATAAAACCAGTAGTTTTAGTGACAGTGAACTTCATTCAAGAGAGGATGATTTGCTTACTCCATGTGTGACTTTTTCAACAGCAGACAGCACATCACAAAGGCAGGGATCAGACACAAACAATGCAATAACCTGCTGCCTGCAAGGACCTTACAGGAAGGACTTTGGAAAGCACTAGTGACACATATGTCCAAGCCTTGTACTTTCACTGGCTATCATTTTTCTCCACAAGTCTGGGAAACCAGTGGAACTTTTGTATTCTTATTCCAAATATTATTGCATTTAGTTTTTCATTCATATTTCAAGGCAGAAATTTCTGGAAGGACACACTACCACACATGCATATACAAAGATTAATTGCCTGTACAGGAATTTATGGGTGAATGCATGGGTAACTGGAAGGATAATGGTGATGTACCTGAGGATACATTTAGAATTGTCGACATTAAATCACAGCAGAGTAACAGATTTCAGAATAGTAGTTTCAGTTAAAAAATGAGTACTATGTTGGAGCAAAGAAATTTTGGTATCAGTGATATCCCTGTAACTATTAGATATTAATAACAGGTAGTAAATAAAGTATCATTTCTATACCTGTAGGTATCTGTAGATAAGTGGATGGATATATTTCTGAAATGGACCACTGTTTTTTGTAGACTCAACTGGTCAATGTCACTACAGAAAGGCTGTTTCTCTGATTAGATTGTGCTAACACAATATTAGTTGTTATCAGGAAATCACATCTTGAAGGCAGGCAAAGAAAATCAAGGGCTTGAAACAGAGACCCTGACAGTATGAGAAGAGACCATGGCATAGACCTTGAAAATCTATGCACATGATACTAGTCACCCCAGGGCCACAAAAGTATGTCACAAATGTTCAGTTACTATTTGCTAAAGACATGCAGCCTTGTGAACTGGGAAAAAAATGGGCTTGAGGAAAACAAAGAAGCAAAGAATAAATATGCAATGTACATAAAACATCCCATATATAGTTAAAATTGAATACGCCATGGAAGTGGGAATTGGTGAATAATGATGAAGTAAGCAGACTGTTAGGAAACATATGAACAGAGTTTTAAGCAAACTGAAGAGCAAGATGAAAGAAACCCTCCATCAACATCAGATTTCTGCTGCCAAATGATTCAAAGTGTTGATAATTCACCATACTTGAATATCTTCTTCCTGAAAAAGACTAGTGCCTTTGACCTTAACACCCTGGGCAGATTGAAGGGGTAAGCCTACCACCAGGGAAGAGGTTTGATCCTAGAATGCTCATCTTCATCAGTTTTATTTCTGTCACTATAAGTCATTAGAGCAATTCATTGTGACTGAGTCAATAACAACTCCTTCACTAGACTGATAATACTCTAATTAATCTAACAGTAAATCCTTAGTTCTGTAAATAAGGTGTGTTTCTTAGCCCATATATATTGCATGCTGTCTTTGGTCTGGTACCCTGCTCTAGAACTGATTTGAAATTTAGATGCAGCACTGTAACATCAAAATATCAGAATGACTAAAAGTACCTACAGTTTTATTCATGCTTTAGCATTTATTTTGAGTATTCTTGCTTTAACTCATGTAAATCAATCACTTAAAAAATCATATTCAATTACCAAGCTGAATTATTCTGCAATAGGCTCATTAACTAGAAATGCAATTTTCTTGGCTATCACATATTTATTTCCTAATATTTAAGGCATTTTTGAAAGCTTGATGTGGCATTCTTTAGTTCATACTTTAATACAGACATTTTTAACATCCTTCATACACACTGTCAGGTTGGGAAGCTTAGCTGTAGCTTGTAATAATCTCATCAATATAAATAAAGCATTGGCTTTACAGAACATCCTGAATTTCAGAAACACAACCAGCTGCTAACTCAGTAGATGATCAGACTCATTTAAGGCTATGCAACATTTAAATAAAGATATAAATATTTGGTTTAAAAATCTCATATTACTAAATACCTAATATACTATTTGATAGTCTAATGTGAAACAAAACTGTGAAGTTTAGCCCAAAAATAGAACTGTCTGATCTTTCTCTTACCATACTTTTGCATTCCCTAACTATGTTACAGGTGAATGCTGATGAATGCTAGTAACTTGATATAATTGCTGCGAATTAAGAATCACCGACATTTGTATATCACTGAATATCACAAATATAATGAAAATTTGGTATTTCACCATAGCTCGGTGGAAATCATTTTACACTGCTGATTTATATGTATGATGTCACTGACAATTTCCAGTTCCAAAAGTACTGGGTGCATTTTGGGTGTAGGAAAGGCAGTCTATTTCTAAAAATGACTGGTGAGGGTTACAGTCTAACCAAAAGCAAAATACAGGCAAATAATCTATACAGTACTGTATGCCAGTGCTGAGTAGATCAGGCCTCTTCCTATTTCATTATCCAAGAATGGCAGATTGAATCCCTAGTATGCAAATTACAGATTGAAGCATTAAACTAATAGTCTGATTTCATTATTCAGACTTGACACAAATGAGATGAATGTCATGGATTAAATTAACAAGTAAATAACTTTAAAAGGATAATAGGTGTTTTCATCCACCCCCAATGCATTTGAGTTTAAAACAAACACCAGGTTTTACATCTGATTTTCTGCCTGTTCTTAACCAGATCTGAAGAAACTAGCATGTGGAGCTCTGCTTTTTAATGGTAGATGACAGACAGAGATCCAAGTTTCCAGTTTTACAGAGGTAAAATGCCAACTGCAGTTCCGGCTTTAGAATTATGCACTGGGATCTATTGTGGCTTACTGAACAATTTAAGGTAGGAAATAATTCTCCATTCCTCCTGGAACAGCCATGGGACTTGTGTTAGTTCACAGATTGCTTCTTGAAATAAATAGAAATGCAGCCGTACAGCACTTATGTGCCTCAACCTGTTGAGACTGTGATGGAGGGAACCGGGGCCGCATATTTGTTCTTCCTGGAGAACATATCACAGAAAAGAGTAGGCATTATAAAAGGCTTCATAAAATTTCACAAATCCTCTGTGTAAGAGACACACACACACTTTGTATCTAATAGGGGACAGCAAGCTAGGCTCTGTTTGCACACCTGACAAACACATTATCAGCTGTTTAGTGAATTATGCAGAAGGAAGTTAGTTGTCTCACTCCATTTTAAATATTTTCTTTTTTTTTTTTCCCAAGTTGAAGATCTAATCTGTTTTTATTACTGTCTTCGAACAGTTATAGGTCTTCCTACATTAGTTTGACTTTAATTCCAGAATACCAATTTAAAATTAAGTGCCCAATACATTAAGGCTAATTGTTAAGCCTAGAGTACCTATTTAAAAATGAAACAGCAAATGAAGCCAGTATCCCAGACAAGAAATGAAAGATAGATTTGAAGGTGTGATTTATAATTCCTTTCTGCAGTATCATTCTTTCTACCACACCGGATTTTTCAGTTTTTAAATAGGTCATCCTACCTTAACAATAGCTATTTCCTTCTCAAAAAATACAAGGATACTGTTAGATGAAACACGAAATTTAAGATTTAAAAGTTCTCGTCCCGATTTAATTTCACACCGTGTTACGGAAGTTCCTATGCACAACCCATTCTCCCTTCCCCGGCTCGACTGAAGCGCGGTTTGCGGTGTCCCCCCACGGCCAAAGTGCTCTACTGCCATCTTCAGGCGAGCCAGAGCTTCTGGCTGTGCAGTGGGTGCTCACGCTGGAAGTGCGCACTACTTAAATAGACCAATTAACCTCGCTGTGCAACCCACCAAATGCCACTTTGGTCCGTATGTCACTGCAGAATCTGTGCACAAATTACTATGGCGAACAGCACATTTAGTACTTTCGGTGTTACTGGGCTGCCTGGATAATCCTCAAAATGACAAATCACTGTCTGCGCGATTAATTTTCTTTCTGTCAAGTCTGGAAAGATGAGAGATTTTGGGGACATCGTACAACATGTCAAGGAAATGCCAGCTGCCTCCATAACATCTCAGTGCTAACAACGGAGCAAGATTGATGATTCGTACACAGTGCTGTTTTTCATAACTTTAACAAATCAGAATTCTTTAGCAGATAAAGTAATGGGATCTGTCAGTCAGCATGAAAATACTCAGAGCAGCAACAGATATTTAAATAATCAATATTGTAACACTTGAAGGTTGTTGCAAGAAAACAAAGGAACTTAAATTTTCACAGAATCAAGAGATACACCTTTTTCTTATTCCTCATCATGGCTGTACTAAAGACATAACCACAGAGACAAACCAGAAGGAGGTATGTATGTTTTTTCTTTCACAAAGGAAAGTACTTCTCCTTGGAATTGTAATTTGATATATATGTACCATATATCCGAAACAATGAAAAAGTCTCAGTGTTGAGAGGCAGCATTCAATTAGATATGCTAACAATAAGGACAGATACTTATAAGAACTAACAGGGTACTCCTACAAGTTTTAAGAACTTCTATGCATCACAGT
The DNA here is from genome assembly GCA_013400555.1 of Jacana jacana. NCBI lineage: Eukaryota > Metazoa > Chordata > Aves > Charadriiformes > Jacanidae > Jacana > Jacana jacana. The sequence goes on along the minus strand of VZTM01017306.1, from coordinate 6,075 downwards.
GCAGACTGAGCACGGATTTTTTAAGATTACTTTCTAGATTTTGGAAAGGACTTCCAGGTCATGAGATAATAACAGTAGTATCTGTCACGAATCTCCTTATAAACTTACCAACATGCTACTTGTTAAAAATCTCAATGGAAATCAATGAACTCTATCAATAAATACATCTGGAAGACCAGTACTGCACCAGAAAAAGAAACTATGGTGTGTGCCTGAGAAAGTGCAGTCTATGTCATGCTCACTCTTTGTGGAGCCACTCTCAATGTTTACTGTGTATTGTCGCTATTTACATAAGTAAGTGGCACAGAATCAGGCCTCACAGCACTGTTTCTAGTACCTCCTGGACAAAGGGGTTTAGACCATTTTTTCATGTATTTTAATGTTTATTTTTCCACAATTTGCAGACCTCTAGCGATAGATTATATTTTTCACAGAATCACAGAATATCAGGGATTGGAAGGGACCTTGAAAGATCATCTAGTCCACTCCCCCTGCCAGAGCAGGAACACCTAGAGCACATCACAGAGGAACATGTCCAGGCGAGTTTTGAATGTCTCCAGAGAAGGGGACTCCACAACCTCCCTGGGCAGCCCCTTCCAGTGTTCAGTCACTCTCACTGTGAAGAAATTTCCAGCTTGCATCCATTACCCCTTGTCCTATCATTGGATGTCACTGAGAAGAGCCTGTCTCCATCCTCCAGACACTCACCTTTAACATATTTATAAACGTTAATAAGGTCACCCTTCAGTCTTCTCTTCTCCAAGCTAAAGAGACCCAACACCCTAAGCCTTTCTTCGTATGTGAGATGCTCCACTCCCTTAATCATCTTGGTAGCCCTGCCCTGGACTCTCTCAAGCAGTTCCCTGTCCTTGAACTGAGGGGCCCAGAACTGGACACAATATTCCAGATGGGGTCTCACCTTTGTTTTATCAACATTTGCTTACAGAAAGCACATGCTTTTTTCTAAGTGATATATTTTCTATGCTTGATGGAGTCCCCCATATCGTGAATAAGCTTATTCAGAGCTCTCTTTCTCTTTTTCTACCTTTACTTTTCTTCTTTGCTACAATGGAGCCGAATAAGAATTTTTTTCAGGGCTGAGTTACTAAATTAAACATAAACAGAACATGTTCTTTTGACTTATCTGCATTCTGAAAAAGGATGTATTATAGCTCACCCTTACACAGAAGAATTCTAACCATCTTTGATATGGTAAAGGGCAGACAAAATTGCAGACTTTGCTATTTAATTGAACTATCATCGCCTCAAAAATTGCTTCTGTCCCCAAACCCTTTCATAGGAAACATATTAACTCAGAATGGCAGAGAGGGGCTCAAGCAGGTGCTTTTTCCCTCTGAGCTACACAGTGAAGTGCTTAGCTGCCCTATAAAATAAACTGCCCCAGCTCTCCTTGTGAGGGAATGAGAACAGGGACAGGTATTCGTCTATTCTGTAAAATGGTGAACATATTATTTTGGAATTCAACAAACATTTTCATATCAAGAGTTCTTATCCTGGTCCTTAACTATCAGCTTCTGTATGCTACCAAAGGCAAGAGGTGGGCTAGATGAACCTTCAGTCTGGTTCTGTTAAGTGGCTTTTTTATTTTTATGAAAATTTTTGAAAACTGGAGAGGGAGTTTTTACAAGGGCATGTAGTTATAGGATGAGGGGTAATGGTTTCAAACTAGAAGAAGGGAGATTTAGATTATGTATCAGGAAGAAATTTTTCACTGTGAGGCTGGTGAGCTGCTGGCACAGGCTGCTCAGGGAAGTTGTGGATGCTCCATCCCTGAAGGTGTTCGCGGCCAGGCTGCATGGAGCTTTGAGCAACCTGGTCTAGTGGGAGGTGTCCCTGCCCATGGCAGGGGTTTTGGAAGTAGATGATCTTCAAGGATCCCTCCAACCCAAACCATTTTATGATACTATGAAAGAAACAGAAGCCATGAAGAACATCAGAAGTAAGTAAATCTTTTAAGCAGATAAAACTGCAAAGATGTGCAGACACCAGCTACAGAAAACATATGCATATTGTTGATGTCTTTTAACACTTCTGCAGTGATTCAGTTTGAGGCTCAGGTATTTGAGGTTCAATGTTAGTTTGCAGGTGCCTACCTATGAGTTAAGTTTCTTAGCTGACATTATGGTTAATCTAATAGAAGATTCAGGTTTCTTGTTTCATTCTTCTTCAAATATTTCTTTCATTTTGTCTTTTACTCCATCTTCTTTGGCATTTGTATATTTCTTCTTCTAAATTTTATTTTCCTCCTTTTTTTCTTTCCTACATTTCCAACCATGTGTAAAGTTCCTTCATTCTTTCCCTTTTAATCCCCAGCACACCCTGTTACATTAGGTCCTTCTTTGCACAACAAACCATGTGTGTGATGATGCCAAGAATAAACAGTTACCCCCTGTCTTCATGAATTTACAAACAAGAATTCAAATTAACTCATTTTAACTTTTGAATTTGTTCTTAGTTCTTCTTTCTACTCTATCTTCTCTTTTCTAATATTTTTTTTCATGTCCATCATAGTTACCTAGAAGTTCTTTCTGTAGATTAAAAAAGACAATCCGCTAAATTATTTCAATAGGAATAGCATGCAGCCATAGAACCCCAGGAAGCTAACATATTCTCTATGTGTAGCAGGCACATAGAGTATGATGTGATTAGAGTATTAGAGTATGAACCCCTTCTTTCTGTCTTCTTACCCATAGAGAAAGCTAGAAGCCAGTCATCTTAAACTGAGGGAAGGCAGGAGCAGGAACTGAAGCAATTTAAAAGAAAAAAAAATGAAGAAAATCAACTAGAAAGCATGGAGTGAAGGTTGAAACCATTTGTTGCAGCATCACTGACCCAAACTCAAAACACACAGCCATCCCTTAAGCTCATTTTTTTTCTTACTGAAGTCTCCACAGCTACATACCAGGACTAACTACTTTGGATTTATAAGATCTGACATAATCACAGTTTGTTGTGGAATAGCTTCAGGCTACCATTTTTGTTGTTGTTGTTATTGCAGTACTTGCAAAGAATTGGAGAATGAGAGAACACCAATAGGAAACAAAATCTGGGTAGTTCTGTAGACCTGGAAAGCTGGTTTAGCTGGCAGAATTAAATTTAATTTATTGTGATATTCAGAAGGCGAATACAAATATGTGATGTTCTAAGTGTATTAAGATTCATATTTAGAATCTGTTCTGATGGAGTACAGTGGCGTATCAAGAGAAATAAAATGACATTTATATTATCTGAGAATCTGACTATCTGCCCCTTGTTATGAAATCTTTTCCCAAATGACCTCATGGATCATTCCAATGTGAATAAAAAGAGTTCACAGCCTGTAATTAACTGGGAACTGTTCCTATGAAGAAAATGCACTGTATACACAGAAATAATGGTATTATCTCATCCATTGCTATCTTGCCATATGGTCTTTTATCTGGAAATTAATATTTAGATTAATTTTATCTAATTTTAAATATCTGAATTAGGCATATAGTTTCTCTAGCTCCTTAAATCACATATGTTTTCAATCTGTTTTTTAATGCAGGCAATGCAATCTTCTGGGTTTTAGTTTTCATTGCAAGAAAACAAACCAACTAACTGATTATTTTTACATTTTCCCTCCCGTGATAATATTGACTACTGGTAGGTCTCATATAATTACTCCCCTTCACATTGTTCTAGAAATTAAGACAGAGCAAATTATTAACTACAGTATGATCTCCCATATAACATGAGCCACAAAAAATGACTCAGGAGTCTTCTAGCAAACCTGATTACTTGTGTTGTAACTTATAATTTCAGACTTAAGACCAAAATGTGTCCCAAATCTAGGCAAAAATCACAGCATCCTCAAAAAAATTAAAGTTTGAAGGGATGTCTTGGGTCATTAAGTTTGACAAGGTACTCAACACAGGGCTAGCTTCAAAAGTTTAGACAAGTTAGGAAAGCTTATATGGGTGAAAGTTTCACAGCCTCTCTGTTTTTGTGCTTTAACAGTGTCATTGTGAAAACAGTTTTTCCTCTTATACAGTTGGAATTTTCTTTCCTGTTGTTGTTCTATATTTTCAAGAATAGTGGCCCTCTATCTGATTTTTAACCTCCCACCATTATATACCTGAAAATTATTAGACCTTTGATCTATTTTTTCTTGAGCTGAACAAACCATATGCCTTCAATCACTCCTTGTCTGTCTTGTGCACTATTCCTCAGGCTTGGTGGCATTCCAACAGTTGTCTCTGCTAACATTTCTCATCCAAAAGCAGATCATTCTTGATGCAGCATATAGAGGGGAGTAATCAGTTCCCTCATCTACTAGCAAGTCTTTTGCCGATGTAGCCCAGTATATCTTTAGGCTTCACCTCAATTCACCTCAAATGAGCACACTGCTGACTCATGTTCAATTTGATGTTCACCAGGACACCTAGATTCCCTCTCTGTAGACCTGTTGCTCAGCCTGGACAGTTTCACAGGGTCATTACTCTCCAAGTTCAGTATTTCATCTTTGTTGAACTCCATAAAATTCCTAATGAGCCAATTCCTCCATCTTGTCAAGATTGCTCTAGAAAGTAGACCTCTCCTCCAACAATCAACTGGTGTCATCAACAAATTTGGTGTCATCAACAAATTTCCTAAGGTTGCATTCTTTCACAACATCCTATCCATTGATGAAAATGTCAAGCAAAATTAATGCCAATATTTACACCTGAGAAAAATAATTGCAATTTTGATCAAAACTCATTGCTTTGATCCAAAGACTGAGGCATGTTAGTGCTCAGCTGATATGAATGACATCTGTAATTTCCTTTGGACAACTGCTGTAGAGGACAGCATTATTTTTGCACAGTGCCTTCCTTCCTTCCTTCCTTCCTTCCTTCCTTCCTTCCTTCCTTCCTT
>VZTM01017305.1:14060-34259 GCA_013400555.1 Jacana jacana | reverse complement strand
ATGGTAAATGTCACAAATTCAATTACTTATCTAAATACAATTTCAATATAATTAAATGAGATCATTTCAAAAGTAATTTCACCACACAGAGGTTCTGTATTCTATTGACTTTGAGGACAAATTTGCAGTCTTCTGTCCCTGAAGATTAAGTCAGGTTCATATATTTAAATACCCAGAATAAAGGGTCTGTGAAAGCGGCAAATGGACAGTTTCACAGAGGGTTCCACTTTCTAAAGTTATCCTATGTTGGCTTTGCTTCCACAGAGTCTCTTTTGTTGTTGTTTCTATTGAGATACTGACAAAAAGAGAGTGAGTTTCTGTGAAAAACAAAAGCAAAACCAAACTCCAAGCTCCTCAGTACTGTTTTATTAATACATTAGAGACAAGTAGGTCTAGGAAGGCACTGTAGCATCTCCGTTAATATGAAAACAATATTGGAAGATATGTGAAGTGTATGATATATGAAGTATCAAATGAACCAATACCTTCAAGACCTATAACTTTTCAGAGGGATTACAGAAGAGAAAAAATGGTAGAAAAAATATGCTTTTTTATTCAAACCAGATAATAGAAATGGTTGAAAGGTATCTAGGGAAAATATTAATAATCACCACGTAAAAAATCACATGGATAGTGTATACAGAAGTGTTAAAAGTGCTAAAATCTCTTTACCTAGAAATGTAAGTGCAAAATAAAGATAAAGGAGGAATATTTAAAAACTTTTAATTAAAACATACTTAGAAAATATTCTGAGAATAGTCATTGGAAAGAAAGTGATAAATTGCAAATACACACGATGTAAAATATGACGTTAACTTCATTTTGTGGAATTATGAGATATGAGATAAACAGAAGAAGAACAATTTATATTTATACTTATACAGGAAAACCTTTGAATTAGGTGAGGACTGTGGACAATTGCTCCAGCAATATGCATCACCATACCCTTTCCTGTGATTCGGTGGAAACTCCCCTGAGCTATTTTCTTTTGCAGAGTCCTTCCACTATAACAGTGATTTCTCTTCATGCAACATTGTCCAATTCCTTGCCAAAGGCACTGCTTATCTGTCCTTTATCACCACTACCTATTACCTTCTGCACTTAATTCCATACTTTCAACTTTCTCTCTTTCGCCTTCACAAAAGTTCTAAATAACTATGTATACATGTATTCATACCTATCAACTACCATAGTCTTTAGTGTTCTCCACCTCCTTTGCTTTTGCGGAGTCTTTTCTTCCTCCCCCCTACAATAATGATTTTGTAATTACTTATCAGCCAGGATTAACTGTAGACATAAGCAAGATAAGTAGTTGCCCAGATCGATGTGCTGCCAAGGGTAACAAAATGGTTATGACGTTACCCAGTTTTCTCTGGCGTGCTGAAAAGCTCACTTTTTTTCCCAATACAGATCATGAGGAAAAGGTCAGAGGCTGTAAATAATGGCCACTGTTGCTACAGGAGAGCTCTCACTTCTCACAACAGCATCAGTAGGAATAATGAGACTAGCACATCCCCCTTGTTTTGCTTCATATCGTCAATGTGCATTTTGTATCCTGATAAAAATGCAAAGGACCTGGGAACAAACACATCTTGAAAAAAGTCCTTTCATTTTGTTCTGACTTCACCTAGAGGTACCAAACCAGTGGCATTTGAGGAACACATTTTTTTTCATGTTGATGTAAAAAGTGCATTCACATAACTTAGACAGATTTGAAATTCTCAAAGCAGGACTGCTTCTTTCACCCTGTTGCACTTAGAGTAAGCTGGAAAATACCAAATATTTCCAAAGCATCCACATAATAATAAAAAAATTAAAACTAAGACCAGTTTAGTTTTCTACCTGTTTGATCTGGATAACTTGTCACTACCTGTGGAAAAATACTTCTCCTTGTATTCTCCAGCTTGCTCCCACAATTTTTATTCAGACAGTGGTTTCAGTTTTGCATCCTATCATATATGATGCTGTGAGATTTCAACAGGTGTCTTTTCAAGTGAGCTCAAGCTTCTGCAGGATGACATCTTTGTTTACTGTAAGCTTATGACAACACATCTTTTTATTCTTAGTATCAATTCTTAAAGATCTAAATAATGGATTTTTGTGAAGACAATGAGCATTATCATTATTAAGACATGTTAAAGAAATGACAAAATATAGCTGCTGGTGAGTTATAATGTTACTTGTTCCTAAATTAAATAGGAAGGAATTAAATGGGAATATTAACATTGATATGACCCAATGAAATCTTACAAGGAATTAATATGTGAGGTTTTGGTAGTGCAAGCCTCCAAAGCCACGTCAAATAATTCTACACAGAGCAAATGCATGTAGAGTATCAACTAAACATATTCTGTCTGTTAGAAGTGCATGTGTCTTTTGACAGCTTTTGAATTGTCTTCTGAATTTTATAAAACTTTAGAAGAAGAAAATTCAAAAAGTCATCTAGCCTAGTCTATATTTTTAAAGTCTTCAAGGCAGTTGAACAATTAGTGACTTCTGATGCACAGTGATAACAGTTTTTAGTTATGGTACTTGAATCATCCCAGGATTTTATACCTGCAAGTATAAATGCCCAAGAACATAAAAGATACTTATCTAAATTGAGCCATGATTTGTCTTCACAGAATCACAAAATCACAGAATATCAGGGATTGGAAGGGACTTGAAAGATCATCTAGTCCAATCCCCCTGCCGGAGCAGGAACACCTAGATCAGATCACTCAGGAACGTGTCCAGGTGAGTTTTGAATGTCTCCAGAGATGGAGAATCCATAACCTCCCTGGGCAGCCCATTCCAATGTTCGGTTACCCTCACCGTAAAGAAGTTTTTCCTCATATTTAAGTGGAACCTCCTGTGTTCCAGCTTGCATCCATTGCCCCTTGTCCTATCATTGGATGTCACTGAGAAGAACCTGGCTCCACCCTCCTGACACTCACCCTGTACATACTTATAAACATTAATAAGGTCACCACTCAGTCTCCTCTTCACGATTGTACTCTCATTTTGACAATTACAAAGTCTTGTTTAAACATGAAATATTTTATTCCCAGATACACACATTGATACATCTCATAATTACTCTCTTGGAGGTGTGGTTTAAAGATTTGTTATCAAGATAATAACCAAGTTCTTTGAGGACCACAGGACTAATTACATAACATTATTGAAGATGGCTAGATTATTGGGATGGAATAATCTAATTTCCACTAATAGCCAATAGATAAGAAACTGATGAAGGGTAATTCATCTGATTTACCCTAAACACTGATTTGGGAATGAGATGAGCTGTCTCATCAAAATGTTTTTTTTACTTTCCTTTGAGTAAATGACTACCATAGCACTAAAGATGCCTTGTCCTTACTTGGACTTCTAATATTCAAACTCCTGAATCTGAGCAGGTGAAACCTGTTTTATGTTTCAGGTGCAGGTTGCACAGCCTCTTTCAAGCAATATTTCTCATAGTACAAAAATCCCATTCATTAAAGAGTCTGTTGAATGATTTGTTCTGAAGCACCACAACAGTCATTCCATGTTTACTCCATAACAGTCTTATTTTCTTCAGGGAGATTCGTGGTTTGACAGTCACTGAGAAAGGCTTTAAAACATGATTCAATTCCTTCCTGTCGTGGTTTTGACCAATCGGACAGATGATGACCCCTNAAGTATAAGCAAGGGCCTCTCTGCACCATCCCTTGGTATAATCAGGTCTTATCACTATGAGACGAAACAGTCTCTGAACAATGTGCTGTGATTTCAGACTTTAGTTAGAAGAGGCCCAGCTAAAAAAGTAAAACTACTGAACAGAAAATTGGTTTGTTTTACCTCAAACCAGGACACTTCCAAAGGTTTGTAATCTTTAGTGAAAACAAAAATATTATTATTATTTTAATACTCTATTTCTACTTATTTTTAAGTCAGCCTCTGATATTGGAAACTTCATTAATCACCCTGTTAAAGTAAACAAAATTCTTTAGACTTGTTTATGAGCCATGAAGAAACATAAACAAAGACAAATTCCTTTTTCCCTGGAAATAATCTTTAAAATGTGGCTCTGTGAAGCTTTTCTGACTGAAGCATTTGAGAATTGAAATAATTTATCTCCACAGCTATCAAGTCTCATGGTTTCATGGCTTTAAAAAAAAAAAGCAGTAAATGCTGTGCTTTTTACCTAGGGTGATATGATACATCACCTGGTATAGTATTTGAAGTTAACCTCAAAGCAAGACTATTCTGCTTTATCCTCAAAGTATTTTTAGATTTGGGAGACTGTTACATATTAGCTGGGCTGAGATAAAGTCAGATAAAAAATAAATAGCTTTTAGAGCAACAAAATCACATTGTCACAGGGCAGCCTGAGCTGTTTTGAGCTTTGTGACAGAAGAAGGGTGGTGGCCATGTCAGAAGCATCCACCCTGGGGATATGAATCAAACCTTCTTCTTTAGGAAGCCAGAGGAAGCACACAGTGAAAGTAGGCCATTTTTTTCCTCCACAATATGTTGTATCCTGTGAAAATTTCATTTGCCACAATTCAAATAATTTAAATGTCTGCAGTGGGGCTACATCCTTTGTGTTTTTTTAGTATCCTGCTAAGTTCCACCTAATAATATGTCCAGGAGGAAAATTTAGTAGTTAGGTATTGAAATTGTTATATTTTCCTTCTTGAAGAATGGAGTTGTAATATCTCAGCATGTTCAGTTCTTCAAGGATGAACAAACCCAGAGTTCTAAGGCACAGAGTTTTACATAATGGATCCCAGTTTGTTATGAGGGCACTAGAATGTGTGAAGTGATTCCTAACCAGGGAATGGAGCATGATAGGAGAAATGCAACCTTTCTAGTCTGACATATAATTCTTGTTAAATGACACTTACTCGTGCATGCACAGGTAAATTACACTAATGCAAAATTTGTTATAGGGGATTTCTTGAATTCTGTAGTCTGGTACTATACACAAATAGAGAAATCTATCATCTGTTGAGAAGTCATTGATAAGCAGAATTTTCTGCAGACCTCAGCCATGAAATCAAACTGCTGCATCTGGTCATAACTCTGAATAATATTACAAGAAACACAAAATACACAGAATTGAATTGAAAAGATTCAGCCATCAAAGTCATTGAATAGTGTGCATGACTAAAACCCCACTAAATAAGGCAAGTCACATCCCCAGAAACAAAAACTCCAACATCATTAAGCAAGTATAAAACTGTCTGAAGTGATGGAAAACCACTTTGTACTCCACCTAATAACACAACTGGAATCCACTTCAAAGGAATATTGAGGCAAAAACTCCTGTACAAATCAGAGAGACTGCAAACAAACAAAGCATTAAAGCGAAATTGCCCAAAAGTAGACAACAATAAGAATCTGTAATACCCTGAGCAGAACACAAGAAGGCATTTAAAGAGGCAATCAGAACTAATGGTGACATTAACTCGATAAAGGAATATACATCCAAAGAGTCCCTGAAGCAATCTATACCCAGTGAGTATGGCATCAGGGAAGCTGTATCTGAAAAATTAACACCCTATTACCGTGGAATGAAGACAATGTTCAGAGGCTTTATAAAAGCAAGACAAGAAACTTGGCAGTTGAACTGCAAAGAGCACCCACACGATAAAGGTTCAGAGGAAGAATGAAAAGTGAGAACACACTGCAATCACTTTTCCTTGGTATTGTCAGTTAGGAGAACAGGTAGGGAAGAACGTAATTACCCAAATTCATTCTGTGAATGTTTTGGTGTTTATATAAATTGTCCTCAAGTTCTGAACCTCAGACCACTAGAGCTCCTTAAGCACTCATTTCTATCATTGCATGCAAGTGATATAGGAATCTTCATGTGTTTGCTGTGGTAAGAGTGCTGAAGATAGGGACTGTATTTTAATAAAATGCAGTGGATACTGGACAAAATCTATTTTGACACCTATCTTATTCATATTGGCAAATATATGGAAATAATGAAAACCAGCTTTATTTCTGAGATACTTCCTTCTTGATGAAGTGTCTCACATGCTCTAAGATGACTGCAGATTGATATTTACCACTTTCAGTTCAGTACCTGAAGACAAGAAAAGACTAACAAATTATTAATAACACGTTGATAAATGTCTGTTTCCCAAACCTTTGGTCCAGATCGAGAAGTATGTCATGCCTTCAAAAATACTATTTGTAATCAAGGTCCTGTCTGTCCCTTTCCCATAGTGTTTCTTCTTTACATGACAACAAGTCCTAGCTTATTGTAATAATAGTAATAGAAAAGCACTGTTGAATGTGTAATAATGTATAGCTTATTAGTGTCATGCTCTTGGTAGAAGTTTGAGCTAAAAATAAATACCTTCATAAGAAAACAGAGATTAGTAAGGTTCTGATTTTAATTGCACGTAAAGCTCAAGGATGATGATATCTGCATATCTGGTTAGAGTTTTAGGGTTTTTCTACTAGTTGTCCTCTTCTCTGTACAAAGAAAGAGAATTCTTTGAGTACTGGCAGTATGACAGATGTCCACAAGAAAATAAGTATTTTGAGAAAAGATCTAACTAGATCAAAATCATGTTTTAAAAGAGGACTTGCCTGTTTTCTTCTTATTTAATCCATGAAGTTCCATAGATATTCTAACAGTTTTAAAGTTTGAGAGGAGATAAATGTTTTCCAAATTAACTGTTATTTAAGCATTCATTTCTGTCACCACATGCACATGCATGATAGAACACTTAAACTTATGAACAAAAGTCCTTTGAAGTAGAGAAATACCAGCTCTTGCTAGATCAGTAAATTTCAGTATTGATTTTTCAGTAGAAACTTTTATTGTATTTCTCAGTTTTAATATAAAGTTAGGATTTATCTTTTGAATTTGCTGACATCTCCAGCATAAGCTCCAATGTTCTGTCATATGAGCTGAGGGTTGAAAGAGAAGGTAGTGGAAAACTGCCTCATCTCTCTTTCATACGTTCTAACAGAGAGGATGTTATCATTGGATAAATGAAGCAGTTGCTTGGCTGCATAAAGCCTTTAGATTTAAACTGATAAGGAAATCTAAGGAGCTAATAAGAGGTTATGGGACAAGCAAAACATGTTTTGGTTATTTATACTGTGAAGTGTCTACTTCTGACTGTAACTGCTTCTAGTTTGATATTGGTTATGAATATAGGGAGTTAGGAATGGGGGATATTAACATCGTGTAGTTCTGGCATATGTTTCTTTTGTAGTGGATTAAAAGCCACTTAACAACAGAAAGCCACATCTAAAAAGATCTACTAATAATCTGACTTTACTGTCCCTTCTTAAAGTTAGCAGCTGGCAGTTTGAAGTAGTAAGACTATTACATTCACTTTTTTGCAATAAACCTCTGCTCTATGTAATCTTTCCATGCATACACCCATTAAATTTAATCTTCCAGTTTACATATTTTATGTTGCATGCTATCCATTGTATGGACTGTGATTCTTTTTTCCTGCATTCTCACTCTCAAGTGCCCCTTTGCCACCTCCATCTCAAACTCCTGTTCTAGAGTTAGAACTCACTGAGGTCCGTGGATGTTTTTCTCAAAGCCCTTTCATATTGCAATTATGTATATATATATACTGTCTCTCTATATATCCCCTGCATAGTTTTGCCCTTTGTTGATATTATAAAAAATTATAGTATATACAGTAAGAAGTCTATTATTCTCCCATTCATCTAGAGGTATTGGCCCTTTAAAAACAGCTTTTCACATTGGGTGCATGCATCCTCTCTCAGATTCACATGAAGCAGAAAGGTACAACTTATCCTATGGACAGTGACCCAGATTTGTATATTGATTTCCCAATGCCCTCAGCAGAGCAGAAACAAAATCAGTCTCTAAGGTCACAGATGATTTAGAAGACTTGCACTATACTTTAGGTTGTTTCCTGTTGCTGTCAACATGAAGTGCAGCATAGTTTCATTTTTATACAAAATATTATATCTAAAGTAGAAACAGAAAGTTGAATTAATATTATTAAGCTGTAATATTAATTAGAAGCAGGCAAATGACGTCTGAGGTTGTTAGTAGAAGCTACATTATGAAGACAGCAACCTTGGGCAAGCAGAGGTAACAGTACAGGAGGAACACTAAGGGGTTTTCATTATTATAAAGAGGTTAGAGTAGGATTTGTGTGTTTTATCACTTATTACTAGGCACGCATGAGATTTTTTTATTATGTCTTTCTGACTAGTATAGACTTTTGACTAATATACCTTTATTGGGATTCCATCATAGAATCAAAGAATCATAGGATGATCCAGGCTGGAATGGACCTCTAGGGTCATCTAGTCCAACCTTCCCACAGTCAGCAGTGTCTCCCCCAACTAGACCAGGTTGCTCAGGGCCTCGTCAAGCTTCACCGTAAATATCTCCAGGGAAGGGGCCTCAACTACCTCCCCGGGTAACCTGTTCCAGTGTTTCACCACCCTCAGAGTAAAGAACCTTTTCCTAATATCCAATCTAAATCTGCTTTTCTCCAGCCTGAAGCCATTGCCCTTCATCATGTCATTGCAGGCCTTTGTAAACAGACCCTCCTCAGCCTTCCTGTAGGTCCTCTCCAGGTACTGGAAGGCTGCTATTAGGTCGCCCCGGATCCTTCTGTTCTCCAGGCTGAACAACCCCAGCTCCCTCAGCTTGTCCTCGTAGCAAAGGTGCTCCAACCCCCTGATCATTTTGTGACCCTTCTCTGCACCTGCTCCATCAGGTCGATGTCCTTCCTATATTACGGGTCCAAACCTGCACACACAGTACTCCAGGTGAGGTCTCACCAGAGCAAAGTGGCAGAATCACCTCTCTGGATCTGCTGGCTACACATCTTTTGATGCAGGCTAGTTCTGAATGTTTTCTGCCCATATTTGTGGTGGTGTTTTGACAGATATATTTGTCTGTTTTCTCAGGTTGAAGGTTTAACTTTTCAAAGTACACATGGGTTTCTGGTGCTCCACAGATACTTTGTTGAAAGATTGCTGGCCCTGTGTGCTAAAATCTTAGGTTTCACTTAATTCATTTTCAAGTCTGGAAGACAATTTTTTTATTATTTTTTTTTTAACATGAAAGTATAATCTTCATAGTGTTACCACCAAACAGTTCTTTCAGCAGGAAAAGAGGAAGAATTTGTGTTCAGTTATTATTCACTTGGGGAGAGCAAAGCCTCTGAGGATAAAATATATTTTCTTTCTCATAAAAGCAGAACGGAGCTCTGTGCCTGATTGATAGATGGGGGAAGGAGTAGGAAAAGAGAGACATTAGCAAGGAAATCTCAATTGCAGCTCAATAATGGCACTAGCTGAAAAGCTTTTTAGTTAAAAATTAAAGTTTCTAGGGAAACCGATACAGGGAAAATATATCCTGGTAAAAATTAAATGTTTACTCTTTTTTTTAACAAAATTACGATTTTAAAACAAACCAACTTCCTGTTCCTTGCATTCATTTTTTTAAAATTTATTTTATTTTTATTTTTGTTCTGTAAAACCTATTGTTTCTGAAGCTAGTATAACATTAGTCTAGAACTCTGGTTTTTCACATCTGGATACAGTAAAGATGGAAGTGAATAGCTGAGAGGGTTTTTTTTCCCCTCTCTCCCTCCTCAGAATAGCTACAGATAGAATTGGAAGCTTCTCTGTTCGCATCTCTGAATGCTTGTTGACATTCCTCAAAAAGACTTTAGTTGGCTTCCCAATTTTATTTTTTATTTCTGAAGTTGATACAGGCATGTTTTAAGAGGGCAAATGATAAAGTGACACCATATGAAAAGTGAGTTACATTATTATATATTGGTCTTCATCTGTTTGAAAGGAAAAGCGAGAGATAACAATGTCTCTTTTATGGAACTGAATGACTGAAAGAAAATTTCTCTTCTTGAAAAGGAATACAGCATGAGCAATAATGTGAAAACAAATTCATAGAGTGGAAGTCCTGGCCTCATTCTGATTCAGTTACTAAGAGAAAAGAATAACATGAAAAACTCTAAATATTTTCTAAGAAACAATATTTAACATATCTCTGTGTAAAAGTAAGAACTAACTATGCTGGCTGGTGATGTTGCATGAATTTTCTCTTTTGTCCTAAGTGGCTAGACGAAGCAGTGGGTTTTGCAGATAGTTCTCATGAGAAGCTGGAATTCATGACAATAAAGTCAGGTGATTTTGATATGTATAACTACTAACAGAGAAATCAAAGAAGAACAGATTCCTTGCTTTACCAGGCTTCAGCAAACTTGCTACACCCAGCTGACATTCTTTGACTTCTATGTTCTTGTGAGCTGTGCTGGAGCCCGCTCCTGTTTTTTTTCCCAGATTTATCTGTTGTTCACTCTTCTGTCTCTTCTTTTCACAATCTCTGTTTTAAATCTATTCACAACAAAGTCTCCAGAACTCACCATATAATTTTTCAAGCACCTTTGCATTTCTGTTAGGGATTAATGTATATAGTCCATACCTAACAATGCACTGTTATGGATTGAATTGACTAGTTGACAGATGTCCAGGTAGCCACTCGCTCTCTCTCCTGCTCCTCAACAGGATAGGGGTAGAAAATGAGATTAAAAACTTGTGGGTTGAGATAAGGACAGAGAGATTAGTTGTCAATGACTCACATTGACACCCCATGCTTACCCCATGCTGAGAGGTGCAAAGGGCATGGGAAATGGGGAGTTATGGTCAATTCATAAGAGCTCCTCTTGGTCAGAGAAGAAAGCAAGAAAGAGATTATTTATTTTTTTTAATATATATTTTAACTAGGACTCACTGATTCCTTTTAACTATAATAACGCAGAAGTACTAGCATTTACTCAGCCAGAATGATGGATTTTCAGCAACGTGCTAGATGAATCTGAATTTGTCATAGTCAACCCAGAGTATACTGCAAACAAATTCACTTGTTCCATTTCAATATTGTAAACACTAATTAACAGGCTCTCAGAGGAGCTAAATTGTGTTTTACTGATGACCTTGTTTCTGTTTATAGACTTAGTGGCCTGGAGGCAGAAACTGAGAGGAGGAGGGCTGTGAGAAAGGTGGACAGAATGATATAGCAAACCAGAAACACGACTTTCCCCAAGCTAGATGCATCTATTAACATTTGTTTTATTTCCATTTGTCTTCTGAAAAAGTTTACTACAATTTCCCATAACAGGGCTGTCTGCAATAACTTGACATTTTAGTTGTGAGGCTCAGCTCTTGGCAGTGAATTACTGTAACCTACATCTACCCTGGTCAAGCCCTCTTCCTGTCTTTGAGACTCTCCATATTTTCAGCAGCTGGCTTATTTTGGATGCTGTTCAATCTTTTATGCCAGCAGACTTTTCACCATGGGGACATTTCCCAAGGTCTACACCTGGTGGATTTCTGATATCTGTCTTAATTATCTTTTTTCTTGAGAAATGATTCTTCAGAATAATTCAAACTCTCTGAAAAATGAGTTGTCCTGAGGCAAGCAGAAAAAGAAATAGTAGGACCATTTTCATACCTTGACTTTGTTCTTATAGAGTTGGAATTCCAGGGAAAGGGAAAGGTCAGGGACCACTTCATGACAAGTCCACTAATACTTCCCCCTTGCAAAACTCTGCTGAGAATGGGAAAAGTGAAGTCTGTCTGTGCAATGGTATGGAGAGTAGGTAAGCTCCAAAGTGAAAAAGGCAACAATTAATTTGTTTCTCAACTCAACCCAGAGACAGAGTTGGACTATGAACTCTTTCTTATTAATTGATGGCTGTCAATATTAATTGTTGGCTTGTGGATACTTTGCTGACTGCATCCTTTCCTTAATTAAATAATGCAGCATACGATCTGGATTCATTTCTCAGGTCTTAACTGAGGAAAATATCTTTGGAAAAACTGCATAGCCTCTAAATAGTTGTAACATTATAGCACATGAATGCAATTTTTGCCATTGCTTATCACAATATTTGCCTCATATATTTGCCTCATTGCTTATCACAAATAATACCAAAGAATTTACTCTACTCACAAGAATAAATAAATAAAGCACACCTTCCTCTAGGCTAGCTACCAGAAGCAGAAAACAGAGGTAAGATGTTCTTTCCTTATTCCTCTCAAGAGGCTGCTATTTTATTTTTTTTTAAAGTAGGGCTGGGCGGAGGGAGAGGTAACAAAAAAACCCCAAACAAACAACAAAACAACCAACCAAACAACAAAACAACCAACCAAACAAAAAAAGCCCCAAACAACAAACCAACGAATGAAAAACAAAACAAAAGCCAAATAAACAAACTGAAGAACATCCTTGTAGAGGAAACTGGGTTTTATACATTTTTAAAATGACAGAGAAGTGCTAAACATTTTTGGTTTTTTAATTTATTTCTTTTATAGACTTAATGCCCGCCTACCTTTTTTAGCTTCTGTGTTGCTGTTTCATCTCATACAACAAGGAAAACCTCCTATGGTTAAATAGCACTTTGCTGCTCCATCTATCAATCTAATACAACGGGTCATGTACATCTCTCAAGTTGCAGCAAAACTCCCACTGATAACAATAACCCAGAATCTGTAAATATAATATCAAAGATAAACTGTGCATGTGAATTTAGTTTCATCTCACATTTTGCTATAGATATTCAAAAGCTCTATTTTCACATTATGTTTTTGCTGTCTTTTTCTAGTTCAAACTAGTAATGGATAAAGCACTATCACAGAAGAAGGTTTGACACAGAGAACTAATCTTGTGGTTTCCTAACATAAATCTACTAATAATTTATGTCTGTATTTGGATGATTACTTCCTTGTTTCTCACTCTTCTCTGTTTGTCACAAATATTGAAGATGTTATTCTATTCCTATTTTCCCTAAGAACTGTTACAAGGAATATGTAGGTGTATATGTAAATAACTCCAGCAGTTATGGGATGCCGTGGTTTCATTTGCCATCCATTTATCTGATCACAACGGCCATTTATTTTTTTAACTATTTTTTAAATTCTAAAATATAAATACAAATATGTAATCTTCACTTTCTAGAACAACAGGAAGTTATTTAGGATTGCTGTTAACAGAATATAAAAATAGGTAATAAAATATTCACAAAGTATTTAATAAGAAATTTATGGACATACATTAGGATTGTTTTCCAAATCACCTCTGAGGAAAGATGAACAAGCCTTATTTATAGGATAACCTACATAAAAGTTGTCCAGTGCTCCTTGGTCTTAGTAAGAATTGAAATGCAATCTGATTTCTGCTGCATTAGCCACACTGCTTCATTTCAGTGTTAGGACAATGCTTACATTAGGGTATTTTAATTTCTAGGTGAAATAGAAGGGTTTGTTTGTTTGTTTATTTCAAACAAGTAGTATTCCTGATCCTTCCCTTAGATGAAGTAGCAAAATTCCATGGACAAAACAGAGGTATTTTAATTTACACAAGTTACATACATATTTGCTGCTCAAAATTGTTTAGATAAACCTTTTCATAAAACTAGTTGGGCCAAGTACATAAACTTCCACATTTCTGAGTAGCAAACTTTTCAATCTTAGAAACAACTCAAGTTTTTGTTTCCCCAATAACTTTTCTCTATCTAGATTAATACACCTACTTTTCAGAATTGTCTCTGATTATTTTATATAATATGAAATTATTATTTTTTTAGCTTAGTATTTCTTCTTTGAGGTCTTATGACCTCACTTGATAACTTTCCCACATTTTAAAATATTTTCTGTCATCCATAAGGTTTGTCTGTTTAGGGTTTTTTGAGAGTAGGAGACAAAAGGCCGAAGTGGTAATATTTTTTTCAATCTGAAAATTCTAAATATCAGAACATTTAAGTCAGAAAAAATATTAAAATAAAAATATTAAATTTCTTGCTCACTTTATGCACTTCTCTGAAGTTTCCTTTTGCCATATGAATGAGTTCAGTTTGCTGCTGAAACGTGTGAGAGGGTGAGCAAGAGAGAGAGATGGGGGGTGTGTGTGTGGAGGCAGAGAGAGACACACACAGAAGACACTGTTTTCTTTGGACAAGTTCAGCAATTAGTGGAAATCAAGAACTATGTATAGATGTTCAAGAATGAGAATGGAAGCGGATATAGACAGGATTCAAGTTTTTCCCAGAACTCTAGCTAGTGCTGAACTGGAAAATAATTTCCCTCTGGCTGAAGTGGTAACAGAAATCTGGACAAATGCAAGATGGAACAAATCAATAGTATGATAAATATTTTTCTCAGTTAGGATATCTTTGCTGGACAACATTGCAATATGCTGCCTTCAACAATATTTAATTTCCTATTGAAAGAATTAAAGGAGTACATAAAAGTTGTTCCCCTCACTGAATAGATGCACTGTATGCCTAAGCATAAAAAAGTCCCTCCACTGCTTCCAAACTACTTGCCTGACCTGAAGGATTGTTTCAAGGCAGGATAAGAGCATAATTCTTCCTCTGAGTCCTTTCATTCCATAGTTTCTCTGCAGGGACTTCCAATAAAAGAGTCAAATTATTGTACTGTTTTCTGTGAAGTGGAAACTTATCTTGTGCCTACCTACTAGGAGACGCAGCAATCAATTCAACTCACTAAGAGGAGCTGGCAGCACTAGCAGCTGTCCAACAACAATCAATTCACTTAACTCAAACAAGAAGGGGGAGGTCCCACAGCTCAATATTACTTCCTAAGTGTTTTGTCTCCTTAGAAATGTACAGTAAGGAACAATTAAATAAAATGAGAAAGGTCTGAAAGCAGAAAGCTCTACGTTCTAAATAATGGGCCATGACTCCTGATCTGTTATGTTTGCCAAGAATGTGGCTATAGTTAAAAATACTGCATACCTCTATCTATACATAGTAATTTCCTTTTTCAGTAATCAATTTACCCCAGATGTAAGAAGTGGCTGCTGGCTGTTGGAGACTAAACCTTTGCAGGGGATGGAAAACACAACTAATTTGTTGTCTTGGCTTATTTGTTCCTTGCTAGAGGCTCAGGTTTGAAATGTTGCAGAGAAACTGCTGAGGCTCATGCAGTCTGCAAGCTATTATCCCTTTTTGCTCATCTATGTGGAGACAAATGATGCTATTGGGGAGACCTTTAGTGTATCATGAATGATACCAAGGCCCTTGGGGTGAGGATGAAAAGCATGAAAACACAGGTGGTGTTCTTGATATTGCTGGTAAAAGGGAAAAGCTTAAGTAATAGGGTCCTGCAGGAACTGGCGTCATGGCTAGTGCTGCAGAAGGACTTTGTCTTTTAAGAGCATGGGATCACTTCTGAAAAGTAAGGACCTCTGGGAAGAAAAAGGCATGGGGAAGATGAGAAACCCTTTTTTTGCCAACAGGCTTGCTAAACCTAGTGAGGAGAGCTTTAAACTCTAGTCATCTGAGGACGGTAACAATAGCCCAAAGACTCATGGAAACAAAAGTAAGAAAGTACTCCCCAGGGCTCAGCATAATGCAAAATCTTCTCCTACTCCTGCTGTGTAAGCTTCACGAGAAAGGAAACATCATAAGTGTTTGAATGCAAAGTCATGCAGCCTGGGAAACAAGAAATCTGTGCACAGCTGCAGAACTATGATTTCTTTTTTTTGAGATTAAAAAGATTTTGGAATAGCATGAATGAAATTTTCCATAGCTGGATACAGGCGCTTTAGGAACAGTGGGATGGAGGGGTTAGAATCTAGGAAATATGGTGGCATGATTCAGATTTCTGGAATGTATTGATGACACAGAAGATCAACAAACCAACTATCCCCTGTTGGCTACCTACAAATTAGTGCCCTGGTTATGGGAGGGATAGGATTAATTCCCCCCTGGCTCTAGCAGGGGCACAGGTATTCCATCCCATGTGAACCATGAGCAGGGGGTAGCATTAACTGGCCAGGAAGGGGAGGGGGACAGGAAGTCAGTGCTGGCGCCACACAGATGGGGACAATCTGGGGTGCGGTTGATGAGTGGTCAGTATCATAGTCATGACTATATACTCCTCTGTCTGTGTTACTGTTACTGTTTTCTTGTTCCCTTTGCTGTTCTGTTAAACTGCCTTTGTCCCAGCCCACGAGTTTTGCCATTTTCGCCTCCTGGCTGTGGAGGGGCTTGAGAGAGCACAGCCACCCCTTGGTTCTTTATTGCTCTCTGAGGCTAAACCATGACAATTAGGAAAAAAAAGTCAGAGCTGTGAAGGCTGAGTACAGACTTGTTACCAGAAACCGCAAGGCACTGAAGTTTAAAACCCTTAGAAAAGAGAGCAAGACTAGTAGTAGAATTACAGATATTGACTTGTTAAGGATCTGTTTGGCAGGATTTTGTAGGAGACTGCCCTGAGGGGCAAAGAAGCCCAGGAGAACTACTTAATATTCAAAATTACTTCCTAAATCATGAGTACAGTCTTTTTCAACTTATAGGGACTTACAGTCTTGGCAGAAGGTTAGCACTGATGAACAAGAAACTCCTGACTGATCTCATACAAAGAGGAAGTATGCAGGACTTAGAAGGAGGGATTATCTACTGGGAAGGAATTCAGAGACAATTCCTGACTGTGTAGGGTTGGAGTATGGAACGAAAAATCTCAGACTTGCAACTCACATGGGATGTGAAGGACAATGAGTGTTTCCATAGTACATTGTAAGCAAAGGGAAAGATAAGGAACATGTAGTCCCACTGTTCACTGGGGTCAGAAACTCAGAGACAAAATACACAAAAAGCCTGGTGTGTTTGATGTGGAGTTTTCCCACCATTTTTAGTGGTAAATTCTAGCCTCAGGTCCCTGGGAGCAGTGCTACAATCTATGAAAATGAAGCATTTTATCACAGTAGAGAAAGATGAAGTTAGTAATCATTTGAGGAAAGTAACTCCACCTTCTGCGTATCCTCTGTCATCAGGGCACACACCTTATTATCAGGCCCACATTTTCCCTGTCTTCTTTTTTCTTCTGCTGTACTTGAAGAAAAACTTCTGTCCTTGACATCCCTTGCCAAATTTAATACCAAGTGAGTCTTAGCCTTCCTTGTTGCATCCCTGCATACTCCAATAACATTTATATGCTATAAATATTCCTCTCAGTACACTCCAGTAACAAGTCTGGCTTTTCTTTCTTGGTTTATTCATCTGATTTGGCTGAGACATTGGGTACTGAACAGTTACTTTCTATGGAATATAGTTTTTTTCAGAATATATTTGAAAGAGTATTAATTTTTAACAAATCATATAGAAGTCTAAATATATAGGGATATACAAATAAATTATTTTATATGTGTATATAAATTATATTATATATAAATATATAGATAAATCATACTTACAACTGCAACAGCTACATCTACTTAAGTCCTTGCAGAGAGACCCCTGTAGAGTGCCCTCAGGGAACAAGTAGATATTTTTTCAGCTCCTTTTGAACATTATTGTTCTGATCAATTTTAAAGCAGTTGGTAGCAGCAAGAAAACATTAAAATGTATTTGATGAATTTGAATAAAGACATAAAATAAATTAAATTAAATACATCTATAAATCAGTAAAATCAAAGATATTATTAGAATGTTGTGCTGCTAGTACAGTACCACTTTTACTTGCAGCTTCATAATCTGTAGCAAGTAAAAAGAGCTGGCATCTTATGTTAGCTCTGTTAGCTGAAATTTTCATCACTATTACAGTATCACTTACTAATTCTATTTCCTAAAAACACATATAGAATTAACTCAAATTTAGTGCTAAGCATTTTATAATTTGATATATAAGCCCCTTCAAATTTACAGATGAGTCTCAAACTGGGAAATTTAACAACAGCAGAACCAAGTCTTTTCACCATGTAAAGAGACTGAGGTGTCAGCATTCCATCTAACCCCCTCCTTTGCTAAGACTCTGTTATTCGTGTTGCCTATGTTCTCTAATTAAATTGTTTCACCCTTAAGTTACAGGTATTCACATTTCTATTGGTTATTGGTAATAAACACTACAGTTATTCTGTAATACAGCTTTTCTATATAAAGATTATGAACAACTGTCATTTATCTAAAACTTAGGGGAGGTATGAAAGAGTATTGTGGAAGAAACATATGAAGAAAGTTTCTTAAAAAACAGTTTGTAAAACTGTAATATTCAAGTGCAGAAGAAATATCCGATGAAGTAAAAATTCTTGAATAAGTATATTAAATAAAATGCTGATTATTTCAGAATGCACTAAGTCATCCGTAAACCAGCCAGTTTTATGAGACTCACTTGTAACTTCACCTATAAGATATTAAATGCCTCACATCCTAAAATGCCATTTCTTTTGAAATCAAGGCTGCAAAGACTTTTATCTGAAGGTATGGAAGGATGACCCCTGACTATCGATGTTAATATGTTTTTGTATTTCTCTTCTGACTTCAAAGATCTCAGGCACAACTTCAGATTGGGCAGCATGGGAAGAATCTTTACCAAGGAAAGTCAGACATAACTGTCAATTAACTTTTAGAATAACCAAAATGCAGTTATCTCTGTCTGTTTATCCCTCTGTAATTGATAAATTACTCTTCTGAACTTTTAAATCTTTCTGTGTCATTTACTAACCCTCAGATATTCAGGCCAGGAGAGACCATTAGGTAATTTCATTTGCCTCTTGCATAGAATAAGCTATATTATGTGTCCAATTTAACTTATCATTGAATCTTCTGATATATGTTTGGATAAAACACTTATTTCAGAAAGGAACCAAACTGACTCGAAGGCATCAAAAATCCTGTTTTCTTTCATAGTTTGCTGCAATGACCAGTCACTCTCCCTGCTAAAAAGAAGTGCTCTCTATCTTATAAAAAGCTTTGAGCACCATAAAAAAAAGCTTAATTACAAAATGTGAAGATCAAACTTGTATTTATAAATGATATTTAAAAAGTCAGTACAATTGGAAACATCTTGCAGAATGTCAGGTGGACCTCCTTTTGTATTATCTAGAGAAAACTTTGCACCATATATATATATTTGAGGGCTCCTCTATATTATTTTCAGCTGATACCTATCTATCCTACCTTACATCTTCTAAGCAGTAAAATACAACACTATGCAAAGAATAGACTCTTTCCCCTTTTTTCTGATTTACCTACTAATCTTTCAGTACATCCCCATCACTATCTGTAAGGGATAACATTTTGACTGGAAGATGAAACACTCACCTTAATTGCAATGGTAATATGAAAATAACACTTGTTTGAGGGTTTTGGCATTGCATAATGCAGTTTCACAGTGAAAGGGAGCTTCCCTTTTTTGTCTGATGGACTTCTCCTCTCAGTTAAAACTGCATCACTTCAGCTCTGCTAAGCAGCCAGGGACAGGCATTTTCTTCTGCAGCTGCAGAGAAGTCAGCCAGTATAGTGGTTGGGACAAGATGAATTGCAGTTTGCATTAGCTCCAGTTTCCATTGGTCTACAGGCAGCTCTTTTCCCACTCAATGGTATGTGCTTGTTTTTCAATTTTCATTGAAAGGCAATGTTTAGTTCACTTCTTCCTATTACAGGTTTGATTTTGTTGAGTTCATCCATTAGGAAATGACATTATGTTAGAGCTTACCTTCGAATCCGTAACATCTTATAGAACGTAAAAAAGCAAGTGCAATTTAACATCCATACATTTTTATTGTCTTCATCTTTAGTATTAATAAACTCCTAGTTTCTAACAAGGTGGTTTTTTGTGTCTTATTCCTAGCAGCACCATTCCCTTGGCTCATGTGTTCCAAAATAAATGTCACTTTTTCTGAAACACCTGCTACTGAGAGGAGATGTTCGAGCTGTTATGTTGCTATTAGCCTGAAAAGATGCTTGTTGCAACTGACACTGTTTTCCTCCCTGTTTTGGGGTTATAATTTTAACTCCTTCCCAGAACTTTTTTGATATTTCTTTTAAAATAAGTTCACATTGGGTTTAGATGGCTGAAACTAAGTCTAGATCACTAGAGTTACTAAATTACTTCAGCAATGGATTTAATTGTTCAAATTAAATGTCAAAGCTAGAGATAGAAAACCTACTTTTTCCTTTGTGACATAGGTAGAACGATAGCAACTGTGAAAAAAAGATTCTTTTTGGCAGGGGGGCAGGAAGGATTTAAACTAAGTAAAATGCTGTAATTTTTCACACTGTTTCAAATAAAGTAAAAATAATTGTTGCTGTTTCATAAATGCTAGAGCATAAACTGTCTGGACCACCTTGGAACACATGGAATGTTTGGCCCCCCAGAAGGACAACGTTAACAAATTGCTTTCTTGTTATTGGCTTTGAAAAAAAAAAATCACTATAA
>VZTM01017305.1:3294-14041 GCA_013400555.1 Jacana jacana | reverse complement strand
GAAAAGCAAAACAAAATAAAACCTGAACAAAGAAATAGATTGCAAGTGAAAATAGACATACAAGGAGTTCTACACCCATCTGCAGGTATTCCATTTTGAAAAAGCCCAGAACTTCATAAGTGTGTTCCTCTGCAAATTTTTCACTTAACCCCAGGAAAAACTGCACCATTAGTGACACGTGTTCAGCTCTCTCCTTCTGTAGTAAAAGTCACTAGTAAAACAACAGGCAAATTAACAGCCAGATGACAGCTCATTCCAAATCAGCAGAATTAGAATATGAGATTACAAAACTGAAAACATGCCTCTGCATGTGATCTATTTCTTTCCCCCCTCCTTCCTTTCTTCTTCCCCTTCTTCCTCCCTTCCTTCACACATTCTTCTCCATTTAAGTGAAAGGTTTCTGAGTTTTAAGGCATAACGATGTGCTTAATGACTTCAGAAAAGCAGTCTTTGAAAACTCAAATAACCCTAACACAAATGTTAATGCGTTTAGTGTCAGCATTTAGCAAATGTAAAGAGAGATTGCATGTGATAGCAAGTGTAACATAGACCCCAGCCCCTCACAAGGGGGGGGGATGGCAGAATCAATTGTAAAGACATTTTGAGGTTACAGAGATTTTGAATTATTGTTGTCATACTCCCATTCCTCCTCCAGTAAACCCCAACAAACAAAAAGCTGCTTAGAACAGTGTATATGGGCTGAGTATCCAAGGGGCAGCAACATAACCCAAAACATTTGCATTCTTATCTAATTTTTACTTTTTTATTTTTTTTATCCGCTTTCCATCTAGGTTGAATGAAGAAAATATGAAAATGTGGAGAATTTTACTAATGCCCACAAAATATTTCTGGTTTTGAAACAGGATTTTGCTTTGTCTTATCTAGCTACACTTAGCACCCGCTCAGTGCTTTTAAGATTCTGGGCACATTTATTTTCCCCTGAAACTAGCTCATTTATTAACTCACTGACTTCAGTTCCAGGTGCTGAAGCTCGATGGATTCAGAGTATCTACTCAGTTCTGTTCCATGATTGATCTGTTCATCATTATAGTAGTTGGAATTGGATGAAGTTTGGAAGGTGAATAAGTACTTTGCTTATATGATTAATTTGTATATAGTTCTACCTAACATATAACATACATATAGCTGATTTGTATACAGTTCTGTCTTTTATATAGTAGGTTCACATATATTAGGTAAAATACACAAATATTCATCCATCCTTTAGAGACTTACTCACTTTCAATAACTTACTTCCAAAAGCTGTTACAATAACCACAAAATGCTAATACTTTTTTTTTTTTTTCATTTTTAGAAAATGTTACAATTGCATTTCCTATGCTTCATAAGTGATAAATGCAGTTGTGTATGTCAGTCTATGGGTGCACAGTAAGCTTTAAGAATATTATACTTGAAAATGTGTTCAGTTTCCCCCACTGAACTGAAGTTTGCTGACCTGCTATGCTTTCTGTGTTTAGCATTATCTGATTAGGTTTAGCCCTGAATTCCAATGAAAAACTACATCGTTTTGCCTCAGAGATGGCTTGATTCAGCTTCATGCATTTGTATATCAGTGGTTCTACTGATAATCTTCTTTCTGTCTTTGGGCTTTGGTGATTAACTCTTTTTATTCTTCGGCTCATAGATAAATAACCTAACAGGCTAGCTGAACACTTGTACCATTTTTGCAGAGTGTAGGTCAAAGCGACTCATTTGAACAGAATGTTGTAATATCAGCAAAGATCATTTGGAAAGAATCCTTCCTTTCTCTGGCTGCTCATTCACAATCAGATTTGTTCAAAACTTTTTCAAACATATTTTTTTTTTTAATGTCTTCTCTTTTTTAAACACAAAATAACTATCACATTCCAAAAAACTTGTATGGTATTAAATCCTATGAAAAGCAGATAACTTTCCTTAAAAAAATCAAAATACCCTAGTGTCCTGGTTTGAGGTAAAACAAACCAATTTTCTGTTCAGTAGTTTTACTTTTTTAGCTGGGCCTCTTTTATCCTAACTAAATTCTGAGATTAACAGTACATTGTTCAGAGACTGTTTCCTCTCATAGTCATAAGACCTGATTATACCAAGGGATGGTCTGCAGAGAGGCCCTTGCTTATACTTACTGCTAGAACAACCAAGGGCAGGGAATTTTGTCAGGTGACCCAAACCTGACCAACTGGGGTATTCCATCCCATCCCCATCACGCTCAGTAAAAAAAGCTGAGGGATCAAAGGGTCATTAGGTTTCTTCCTTCAATGGCTGATGTCTGAGGAGGACCCTGTCTGTTCGTCTGCCTTTGATCCTGATCCGGAATCCAGCTCCTGTCGGTCACCCAGTCCAGCCTGGGACGTTCACTGATGCTGCTGGTGACGTGATTGTCGTCCTGGGAGCCTGATAGGTTTTTGTACAGACTGTATACTCTTTTTTTATCCTTTCTTTTATACTTTTTAATTTTTCTTTTTGTTGTTTATTATTACTATTCATTAAAGTAGTTTAGGGTTTTTTTTCTAAACTCCCGAATCTCTTAATCCTTTCCTCTCCTCTCTTTTCCTTAGTGGGAGGGGGGAGGAGGAGTCATCATCTGTCTGATTGGTCAAAACCACAACACCTAGACAGGGCATAACTTATATCAATTAGGGATATGAATTATAATTAAATCAATTTCTTCTCAAAAATATTCTACAATTTTTCTTATTCATTCACACGTTGTGCAGTGCATCACCAGAGGAGCACAGCCTGTGACAATAGCAAGAAATTGTGTTAAGTGCTACCTTTCTTAATATTTTTAGCAGTCTCAAACAAGATTCTTCAAGCAGTCTATGTATATCCAAAAAGAAAAAAAAAAAAACAAGAAAGAAAGAACACTCAATAAATTTAAAGCTATTAAATCAGGCAAATACATTTACAAAGAACTGGAGCCACTGGGTTGACTCTTTCTATATGAGATGTCTGAATTATGTTGACAATCTAATAATGTGCCTGAGTAGCTAAAGGCTGATACAGGCCTGCAGGAGCCAGTAATGTTGCTGTAACATCTTATAACATTAAGGACATCATGGAGATAAATGAGACTAATGTAGTCTGAAAATGAACATCTCCCTTGGTTTAAAAAATAAGTTAACGATAAAAAGAAATATTGTGTATTTACTATTTATATCTACAATCTTGCATGCAATTTGTACATATTGCTCTATACAAGTTACTGAGCTAAATATTATAGTGGAATATTCCCATCTCTTTTCAAAGCAAAAAATATAATTAGCAGAGGTGGAAAACACCATTTTTTCTTGTTATCAGACCATAGCTATTACTTTAAGCAAAATCACGAAAGTGACGTTATATGGCAGAAGTAATGAAGTGTAGGTGGAAAATCAGCTGAGCTGACATGCAAAATGAGACACTTCAGGACTGTCTGTGCTTGTAAATGAAATACAGTCAAAATATTGCTCTATGTGGAACCTCAGTAACTGGAAAACTTATTTTATCCAGTTTTGGGCTGTAACATTCATTAAACTAGACTGATTATTATTATTAAGTGTTTAATTCCAGGAAAATATTTGTTAAAACTAACTCAGACTTATTTATGACACAGCATTCTGGCTGTCATTTTTATTTCCAAGCAACAAATTATAACTTACAGTGTGTCATGATTCTGGGTAAATGTTGTTAGGAACTAGTTAATAAGATAGAGATTATTTACATTGTGTCAGTTACCCTCTTAATACTATTATAAATGTAATACCACAAGGCACACGATTTCTCTTTGTTTTCAGAATCTCATGCCCATTATTTTGTTTCATCAGCAGAAGCAACAGGAAGGAAAACTTAGTTAGAGAAGCATACAACACCGAAGCAGAACTTGACAGTTATCACCTATTCAGGCTAAAGATCCTGAATGCAGCAGTGTGGAGGCTGGAAAGTACACCCAGAGATCGTTTAGTCCAACTCTCCTGCTCAGAGCAGGGTCAGCTACAGAAGGCTGCTCAGGGTCATGTCCAGTTGGGCTTTGAACATCTCTTAAGTTGGAGATTCCATAACCTCTCCAGGCAACCTGTTCCAGTGTTTGACGACTCTCACAGTGAAAAAGGTTGGCTTTGGTGTTGGTTTTTTTTTTTCTTATGTTTAATCAAAATTTCCTGTATTTAAGTTTTATCTGTTGTCTTTTGTCCTGTAACTGGATACCAATGAGAAGAGTCTGGCCCATCATCTTTACTCCCTGTAAACTCCAATGATAATATACCTGTTTCCATCTTACATTTCTCATATTTCAGTGGGAATTGAGGGTGGGACTCAAAGATAGATCAGGAATGCAGGGGGGGGATACAATTGATTAATTATTCAGATTAAAAATAAAGAATACTGAGAGCCATATACTGCCTGAAGATAACCAACTCCTCCCTTCCTCATTAGCATTTTTTCCCATCAACAACTTTGGAAATGGAAGGGGGTAAGGAATATAAACCTCATATTGTTGCTGTTTCATTAATTACTGTTGAATACTGCCTCATTTTAATAGCTGTCGCACAGAAGGCAAGAGCCCTGAGGTACTGAGCCTTGATCAGCCAGTGACACAAGTTAGCTTACTACTACTTGACATTGAACCATAAATAATTTCTAGTGGGTGCACTAATGCACAAGTTATATTGGAATTGCTTGCATGTGTATGTAATTACTTGCACAGGAGAGAGCCAGTATGGCACTCAAGAGGTACTTATATTTGCTGTTCTTGCTTAAAGATATAAAAATCATTGGGCTGAAATGAAGGCTAAGAAAAGAATGAGGTAAGTAGCACTGCAAAGATGGTCATTCCCAATGAAACTTGTAGTTGGCTTACACATAATTTTTGTTGCCATAGAAGGAAGCTCAAAACAAAGCCAAACAAAAACCCTGGCATGATGCACATATAAACATCAATGGAGACCAAAAATGTCAGAACTGTATGAGTCCAATCAGTGTGATGGGGAAGTATCAATAGGATGTAGGCTTGACTACTCAGCTAGGGAGAAAGGAATTAAATACTGGTTTAACGATAAGTGCCTAAAATCATGTATTCCAGCAGCCTGAAGAAAAGAGATAAAGAAAGACTATTTCTTGTATTTAAAAGGAAGGAATGCAGTTTTCTTGCCTGAATAGAAAAGTTATCACATCCTCCTTCCTGTGCTTGAGCCAGATTGTATATCTTGTTTCAGTACTGAACTGTACAATATAAAGGCACTTATTATTTGATGAAGTGATATACACAAATTATAGCCTGCTTGTTAGGTCTTCATCCTACCATGAGTAAAAAAGTCATAATAGATGTTTTTGTTACTCGCTGCAAATATATGACCTTGAATTTTATATTTGCGAACTTTCACCCCATCTTTTTCTATGTTTTAAATAATTTCTGTTTTAGCAATTACCCCAAAAATACATATCATCAGCTAACTTAATTGGTACACATATAATTTATGCATCCAGCACGGACTAAAATATTATAAAAGCTCTTGTTCAACACAGATTGCTGGGAATCTCCGTAATCTTTCTACCTTTTGGTATTTCCTTTTCCAGCACATCCCAGAAACACTGGTTTCTTCTTTAATCAGTTCCCCTACTTCTCTGATGTCTTAACTAAATAGCAGTTTGTCCAACTTCACTTTCCTTGTGACATGCTCTTCTTTGAATCTAGGCAAATTTGGAGATTAAATTTGCTTGCTATCACATTCAGCACTATTTTTATTAGTAGCATTTATTTTGGATTATGTATCTTTAGAAGCTAAAGTTTACCATAATAAAGAGTGTTCTGAGAGCTATTAATTTTTTTGGTAATATTTCACTTTTCTGTCAAAAATATGAATTTATAGGATATTTCTACAACTATACTTCTTTACTATTGTTCCCTAAAGAGGTCTAAAACTGCCTTCTGTTTTATTCATGCTATGTGTTTGGGTTTTATTAATGCTTAATATGTCATAGGATCCTACTACTTTTACCTTCATTTCCATCTTCCCACAACAGGAGATATATTCTCTCAAGGTGGAGAAAAGCAGATTTAGGTTGGATATTAAGAATAGGTTCTTTACTCTGAGGGGGGTGGTGACCAGTGGAACAGGTTGCCCAGGGAGGTGGTTGAGGCCCTTTCCCTGGAGATATTCAAGGTGAGGATCAACGAGGCCCTGGGCAACCTGGTCTAGTTTGGGGTGTCCCTGCTGGCTGCAGGGAGGTCAGACTAGATGGCCCTAGAGGTCCCTTCCAGCCTGGACCTTTCTCTGATTCTAGGATTCTAAGATTCTAGGATTCTAGGATTCTAGGATATATTGTTCCTCTATTAAATTCCTGTTTATTTATATATATTTTTCCCCATTCATCTGTTATCTCTTAAAATGTCTGGGTGTGATATTTATAACTAGTAATTCAGATTTCAACATTTTGCAATCTTCTTTTAGAAGATTATTCTATAATCTATAATCTTCTTTTAGAAGATTATTCTATGATTCTGTTCTATTCTATTCTATTCTATTCTATTCTATTCTATTCTATTCTAAGATCTCTTTAGAAGAGAGAATTTAGCTGCTGTTTCTTGTCCCAAATGACTAGGTTCTTAAATAACTGAAGCCTTAAATGCGCAGCCCACACTTTCCTCTTTAGGTAGGCTTCGATTAAAGTCTGACCTATTGACAACTTTGAATGGATCTTACAAGTCTTCTGCAAATCATTGTATTCTGGTAAATATATCAGAGCAATTTCTTTATAGGATTACTGAGCAGCTCTCTGAAAGATGAGGGATGTATTTGTAGAATTTTCCCTGAGTTTAACTCAATGAGCAAGAAGAATATGAGTACAGATAAAAGAAAAAATATCTTTCAGTTCACTTTGTTGCCTTTTTCATAGACTTCATAGACATAGATTTCATTGAGGCACAATGGACTTGCACACCTTGACAAAAATCACACTTGAGCCCTTATCAACACCTACATTTGAGAAATTTGAGCTGCTATACAGTATCTCTAAGCAGTACAGTTTTCAAACATGGTTTAAGGAGGATGCCAATTTTAGTCCCACTGTTACATTTGTTTCAAATGTATGTAGTGCCAGCTCATATCTTGCCTTTCTACAATGTTGTTTCTTCCATGTACACAAAATAAAATGGAAGTTTCTTTGGTAGAAATTTATTATGATAAAAAAAAAAAACAACCACCTATTCTTTCCATGATTACATTGTTAAAATTATTTTGGTATCATTAGTAGCGATGTAGTATGTCAAAAGAAGGTACACTGTACTGTTCTTCAGAAAAGAGACCAGGCTTCCATTTACAATATGGTCAGGTGCAGATCCAGACAGCTTAAAATCAAAGGTGTCAAAGGTCTTTTCCCGCCCTCATCTCAGGCTGCCACTAAGCTTTCAGAAGCACCCAGACATGAGGTGCAGGGATTTACCAGGATTTTGGAAGCACGAGAACAGAAACTTTGTATACTTTCAGGTGTTCTGTGTAAACTAGATAAAACAGTCTGCAAACAAAACAATCAAACAAAAGAAAGAAAAAAAAAACCCACAACACTTTAATGAAACAACAGCTCAGATTGGAAGATTATGTTCTCTTGCTGTTCTGCATGCTGAAACCACGTCCCAGGGTGTAAAACTGTCAAAGTATCAATGAACACTGAAGATGTGTGATTTCTGCCAATTCATACAAGTTCAGGATCTGGCCTAAAATGCAGTTATACCTGTTTGCCCATTTAATGCCATGTTTGGATCATGTTATCCTTCACATGAAGGCTGTTTCATTTTTTTAATCTGCATGCATTTTTTTTTCCACAGTGTTTGGCAAACAAAAGTGAGATAAAATTTCTGAAGTCAGATGGACTCATGAAGGTTTGCATGTTGTTGATATATGTCCTCAAGCTGTGCTACCACTAGAAATTTGTAGGTGAAAGGCCAACTTGTTCAATTTCTTAAAGTCTAAATCATGCAGATGTGTTTGATGGGGCAGCATATGTCCTAGAATTGCGATCTGCTGGTCCTGTTCTGATCCTGCCTGCCTGCAAAATCAGCACTTTTCTTTAAGCTGTCACCCTAAGGATGCACAGGATGCTACAGCCTTTTTAGCTTTTCCAATTTCCATAGCAGTAGCAATGTGTGAAATCCCACACAAGCCAGATCTATTGTGCTGCAGGAAGCTGCAGAAACAAACTTCTAAGACTGATCCTTTTTTCCATGCAGGTTGAATGGCAGCACACAGAATGGCAGCATCCATCTGTAAGTGGCAAAGGAAAGGTGAAGCATGATTAAAGGAAGGACGTTAAACAACAGACTCACTCTGCCGCCTTCCTAACCCTGCAATGTTTTTCAGGCACTGTGGCAGAGAGAGCAAACCAGTTAATCCGTATTGTTTGCATCTGTTGTCTGAGCAGAGGGATTTTCCTTGAGAACAGTTTTTCAATTACTTCACTGATTGCTTAGCTAAGATTCAGGTTGAACTGACAGCTCTCTTCTTAGCAGAGTCATCCCTGGAGGGACAAGCATGGCTGTTCTTTTCTTGAGCTTTTGGTGATGGAATTCTGGTTGGAATTCTGGTATTCAGAATAAGACCTGGGGCCTCCTTACATAGGAGAAGCCATCTGAGTGTCAGTATACCCACTTCTGAGTATTTTTAACAATAGTAAAGCTTTTGCTAAAAAAAAAAACCAAACAAACCAAACCACCACCAACAACAACAAAAAACCCCCCAAAAACCAAAACCAAACAAATAACAAAACAAAACAAAACAAAACAAACAAACAAAAAATAACAACCAAACAAACAAAAAAAAACCAAACCAAACCAATCAACTTATTACCTTTATCATTCTTCTAGGCACTGTTCTGGCAGAGATGGGGAAGGACCCTTCTGGGGACAGACAGGGAAATAATAAGTGATGGTTTATAAGGAAGAATGTAAGTAATCTCAGGGGGGAGGAAGTGAAAAGAGTAAGGCCAAGTGAAGAATCTTGGAGATTTTGTAGCTGAGCTCCTCTGTAATGTTACTATAATTTGCCACTCCTGCTTATGTGCACCTGCAGGTAGAAGTGGCGTTTTGATCAGGTAATTGGGTTCAGAGAATAGAAAATACAATTATTTTTGTGGTTTTGTCTCCCTACACTCCTTGAGAAAAGGCATTTGGCTTAACTGTGCTTTTATATATGAACTGTGTATTTTGAATGCTGGTGCTGATGCAGAAGTTGCTGAGTCTTCCTGACCACAGGCAAACAAGCACTGTTTCATCTGGGAGGGTGCAGAGCATCAGTGGGAGGTCTTTACAACTATGTAGATTAAAAAGAGAATGTAGATTAAACACAGTGAGAATTCAAGCTGAGCAGAAGTGACTCCCTTTCCCTCATCCTGTGCTGAAGCAGCAAAGATTGCTCCTCAGCCCACACTGATTGCTCTTTGGCTCTCAGGCACTAGGAGATGCAGCTTTTAAGAGGAGCAACAATTCACTTTTGGGGACTGGTGTGAGCATCTAGATACAGGCATCTGAAAGAGCTGAGTTCCTATGTAGTCCTTCCATCATCAAGTCTTCCTCTATCACTAATGCTCTTTTGATAAAAGTACATCAGACCTTTCCTTTCCTAGAAACACGGTGTTAAGCTTTAAAAACCAGTAATGCCTTTGCACATTTTAGCTGTTTTTGAAACAAAACTGAGCAGTCACACATCAGTATTTTGAATGGTCAAAGTGCATTAGCCCCAAACAGTTTTGTTTATTATTTTGCACTCTAATAATTTATGTGAGTTTATGAGTATTTAAGCACCATGTTTTTAAAGCTTTTCTAAAGCACATATATTTACTGTTCTTGTAAGACAAAAAAAGTAAAAAAATAAAAAAAAAAATCTTTGTGGCTTTAACAAGTTATTGGAATAGTTAAAACCTGGTGTAAAGGCAGTGGAGATGACTCATAAAATAAGATTTTCTGCATAAAATACCTGTCTTTGACTGAAATGTGTACTGATTAAATAAAGTCTTTGGGCTAAATCCTTTTCATTATGCTGTGAAAATATCTTCCAGGAAGAAATGACTGTAAAAGCAAGCAGGAAGAGAATAAATCTGTGTATGCTGGATAGCTTTTCCGTTGTTTTTCCGTTGAGTACCTCCTTAGGGACTTGTGCAGCTTTGGCTGCTAAAGGGCTATACGGTGCAATGTCACAGTGTAAACTAACTGACCCTCAGTCCAGATCATATCAAGGTTCACAAGAGTAACGATGGCTCTCATATCCCTCTTTGTAGAAAAGAAGCTGCCTCCAAAGTAGAGTTGCTTCTTCTTGCAAAGGAAAATAGGAAGGGCTGTATGTCCGTTTTTTTTTCTTTTTTTTTTTTCCCCAGAAAGGAATAAGATTATTATTGCAAACTAAAGAACGAGTCCAAAATTATTTATAAACTGCAAATTTCTTTCTTCTTCATCTCCTGTGAAACTATCTCCTCTGAACACTGCACACTACTGTTAACATCACTTGTAATGATGTATTTCATGAAATCAAAAGAATATGGAGAAAAAAGCCCTCACATTCACTCCACACACTTCTAGGCTGATGCCCTAAAAGTAGTGCAAGATACAGCAAGGACTAGTTATCTCCTCACCAGTGTGCTTTAGCATCTCCAGGTACAAATGCATGTCATTGGGTAATTACACTCTGTTAATTTCTTCAGGCTGGGACCTTTGATACAATGGTAAGGATGATCATTGATTTCCCCTTTTTGCGTCACTTCCATTTAGAATCATAGAATCATA
>VZTM01017304.1:117061-172887 GCA_013400555.1 Jacana jacana | reverse complement strand
AATGCCAATTATAGCAACTGAGAGAAGTCACGGAATTCTGTGGGGGTCCATGCCCAAACCTAGGCTGCTGAAATGACTGGGGACAGGCAGAGTAAGGGAGAGAGTGAGCGACAAATGAAATTATTTACAAAGGATACTAAGCTGTTCTGATAGTAAGGATGAAGACATACAGTGAAGTACAGGAAGACTTTTTTAGAATAATGACTAGGCAATAAATTGTAAGATAAAAGTCAATGTAGTAAAGGTAAGGAGAAAAAATCTCACTTTACATAAAATAATGGGCTCTGTGCTGAACAGTGACATTCAGGAGTGAAGCCTTTGAAAAGAAGTGTCAATTCAATGGAAAATGTCAATTCAATGTCTATTCAGTAGTGGTCAAAAAAAGGCAAAATAGAAGTTAGGCACAATTTAGAAAGGAATGAAGAGCAAACAATAGCATTTTTGTTTTGCATGCATGCATTTGCATTTATATTTGCATGCATGGGATTTGCATGCATAAATGTATTGTTTGCCTTCAGCATTTAGTATGGCATATAGTTCTGCCTCCCATATCATAAAGGAAAAGGCCCAAAGAAGATAAACAAGGATGATAAAGTATATGCCAGAAAAATGACCAGGTTAGGATTTGTCAGATTGATAAGGAAATATGATAGAGGTCTTCAAAATCCCATCATAAAAATTGACTACTCTCTCTCTTGCTGTATAAGACAGGTTTCTAGTAGGAATTGGATCTGAAAACATGCAGCGTCTAGGCTATTTGAGATGTCATGCCCTATACTTGCTCCTTGCTGGTATTTGTTGCCATTGTTGAAGAGGGGTTATGAAGGAGAAGGACACTTGGTTTATATTGGATTCTCATTGATCATGCTTCACTGTATGCTTTCTACCGTGAGGAGGATAAAATACATCATTATGATCAACCTCACTTGTCTGGAGACTTGAATGAATTATCCACACTGAAACAAATTACATCTGTGGTTTATGAAGGATATTCTTAAAATCAGAGAATCGTTCAGACAACATGCTTTATTGTGGTTGAGACTGCTCAGGGTTTGAAACAGACGTATCTAATACTCCAAAATAGAAATTATACTCATCGTTTAATCCTTGCACAATGGTTACTCTTGCCAAAAAAAATCATCATTCTCCAATCACAGGTGAAATTGGATCAACTACATGGCGACAGACAGCTTTATCTGATTCAGGATTTGATTAAGAACATAAGGACAAACATGCTGATTCAAACTAAAAGTCCATCTAATATCTTGCCTGTGACTGAGGCCAGCAGTGTGGATGCCTAGGAGACTACATAATAAGGCATAAAGGATAGCTTCTTGAATTATTCAGGTCTGTCCTCAGCCAGAATGGTGTCTGTAAATTTGTTCAGGGCTTCAAATCTATCTACAATTCTAGTATCCAACCACAAAGCTGTTAGTACAGCTTAACTGCATGTTGTGAGAGGACCATATCTTTCTGTTTTGAACATGACACCTACTAGGTTGTTGCTCTTCTGTCAACTCTCTTTGAATCTGAAGAATTCTAGCCCCTTTAATCACCTTCCTTATGGAAACTGCTTCATGTGTTTTCCCTGCTCTACACCTTTTCAAGTTCTTCTGCATGTTTTTCGATGGTAAGAGAGCTATATGAAGTATTTAAACTGTAAGAGTAGATTTAGTAGGAGTATTTAAAATGTAGGGGTTTATCCAGCACCGTGGTATTTTCTGCCTTGTTCTCTGTTCTTAGAACTGCCTAATATGTAGATGGCTTTGTGTTTGCTACTGGACAGAGACATGGTTGTCAGGAAAGTATAACCCCAAATCGTGTTACTAGGTGGAAGCACTGAGTTCAGATCCTATACCAATGGGTATCTAAAGTTAGGATTGCTCTATGTTTATCGGAATTTAATGTGCTCTTTTATCACCCACTAAACCCCATAACATCTTTCAGTTAGATGTTTCTCTTTATTGTCCTCAACAACTTGCCTGACAAAACAATTATCTTGTTTTATCCTTCACGTGTCCCTTCATGGTGACCTCCAAAGAGAGAATACATATTTAGAGCTCTCCTTTATTAAATTTAGTCCTTGCTCTGCTGCTGATCCCATGCTTTCATAGTGCGGTCTGCCAGAGGTATTTCCTCTTTGAACATTATGCTATGAAACAATAAGTATGCATGTAACGTAAAACAATACCATTTACCACTGGCATCATGTTATGCTTTTCTACAGCAGACTGGCAAGTGCTCTGAAATACTTTCTTTGTGGGAACTTGAGAGCTATATTGCTTAAAGTTATTAAGCTTGTTGCTGCTGTATTGAGGAAGGAAAAGCTTCAAAGGAAGTTTGTGATATTTCCCACAAAAGTTAAATACTTTTTTTTAACACCATTGTCGGGCAGATCCCTTCAGGTTCACAATACAATTGAAATGAACTGGGTGCTGCTCAGTGCTGTGTTTCTCATTGCATGATAACATGCCATTGTGCATCATAGTGAACTCTGAGAAGAAAAGAATACATAATGTGTTTGTTACTCTCCTCAAGAACTTTTATCATAAGTGGCTTTTGGTAACTAGCAGAGGAAAATAAATGCTGGTGCAAAGCAAAACCAAATTTAAAATCAAATGGAGATTGGCAGCTAAGATTACATACAGTTGAAATACTGCTGTCTGTGTGGTGTGGCTTCGAGGCAGCCCAAATTTATCTAAACCAGCACTGGTACAACCCCCATCTTTGCAACAAAAAATATCGCCTAGGTGATCAATTCTAGGGCATGAAAACAATCAAAAAACAACCTGGAAAATTTTTGAAAAGATTTATTCTTTCTTACTATGGACTGATTTGCTGCCAGATCAAACTGGCATAAGCTAGTATAAGAAGGGGACTGAGAGCATGTGGCTGGAAAAGAAAGGAGCACCCATGGTAGTCAACAGTCTCTAAGATGTTCTTTTCTCAACAGATTTTGACATATACTGTGTGATTGCAGAAATGTTTTTATTCTGGTACCTTTCTCCCTTCCACAATTAATTTCTAAATTTATGAGAGACTATTTCTGATTTTGTGCATAGGTCATAGCACAGAGTACTACTAAAAACACTTTTCTGATTAAGCTTTTTCTCAAGTTTGCATATAAACACTGGGTAAATACTGTACTTTTCCACCTGTAAAACTTAAAGGACTTAATTAGTCTTGATGGTTTTGTAGGCAGTATATAATATCCATTTTAAAGAAGAGTAATTACAAGGGGCCTAGCAGTACCATTTTGATGGTTCTGCATTGCAAATGTACAACTTGCAAGTAAAGGGAGAGAGTTCACACTTGTAGGTACTTCACATTCTCAGATCTTCTGGACAGAAGAACAGAGCAGGTCCACCTTGGTTAGAAGCCCAGTTTGACAGTA
Source organism: Jacana jacana (assembly GCA_013400555.1). Classification (NCBI taxonomy): domain Eukaryota; kingdom Metazoa; phylum Chordata; class Aves; order Charadriiformes; family Jacanidae; genus Jacana; species Jacana jacana. Next base: position 169,493 of record VZTM01017304.1, on the reverse strand, counting down.
GCCAGAGCTGAAACACAACACCATCTGTTTCTTCCAATCTTCTCTTTGCTCAACTTGTTGAAATTGTCATAAATAACTCCAAAGAGTGTAGGCAGAAAGGAATTTAGATGATTCATGATATGGTCACATGGTCACACTGTTTAGCCTCCTCTTTACCTACAGCCTGGCTTTAAATCCCAAAATCATAAGCGTGGTGAAACTGTAAAACTGAAGGCTTTGTATTAAAGCTGCCTGTTTAACAGTTGTGTCAGTCAGCATTTAAGTAGCCCAGGAATAAGATTTGTACATTAGCGCTGAGCTGTGAGAAGTTCTGATAGCAAGCCTGGTAAAGGCGGGTTTCTTTCATCAGTCTAGGTAGATAAATGTAATCTCTGTAAAGAGTGATAGACTTTACATCATAAAGAAAAAAGAAAGGCAGTGTAGCTTCACAATTAGTCAGGGAAGAGGGAATTTGGATGCCTACTTTTCTTCCAATTCTGCGACAGCTTTATGCTGCTGTGTTGGATGAATTACTTGCTTTATGGAGAAGCTATACGTGACAGTGAGACAGCCTCATTCGTTAAATACTGCAGTGTACTTGATGAACGGAACATAATTATGGCAAGCTGCATTTCAAAGACTGTCTAAAATAAGTTTTCCATGAAGAACAGAGTTAACTAAGACGGGTTTCTAAAGGACTCCTGTGCTCCATACGTATCTCATCAATTAACAATATCCCTGGGTTTATGGACATTGGGTGGGATGTGCTGTGGCCAGCCTGGAGCTATGAGCCTGCTCTCCTACCTTCAGCCAGCTGTCTGGCAGGGGGAGGTCAGTCTGAACCCCCCTCCCTGGGGACACTCTTCCCAATCAGTTGCAAAGCTTGCAGAAAGAAAAGGTTAATAGAAGTCTGATAACTGATATTTCTTTTTAAATCAGTTAAAAGTAAGTTTTCCACTTAAAACTCACTTAGATAAAAATAAAATTGCATCCTCAAAAAAGTCATAGGTTCATAGAATGGTTTGAGTTGGAAGGGACCTTAAAGATCATCTAGTTCCAAGACACATTTTAGTTATGTTTTACCATGTGACAGTGAGTCATGCTTCTGTCTTGGGATTTTTAACCAAATACTTACATAATTCCCGAAGAAATTAAAGACTTTCACTTACTTTCTATAGAGGATATTTGATTTTCCACTCCATAGGGATGCTGTTAATAGCAGCGTTTACTTAAATGATTGCAATATGCTCTGGACATGGCATGGGTCCGGGGTGCCTAGGGCTCCTTGGGTGTGTTAGGGTAGGAGACCCGCCCTGCCATTATACATCCTTGTGGCAGAGGCTGGTGGCTCTGGGGGGCTGACATGGGGTCCTGGGCCATGGGCAGGTGGTGGGAGCCCCAGAGAGTGGGCAGGGATGATCGGCAATGGTGTTGCCCTCATGGTGCAGAAAAAAAGTGCCCAGGATTGTTCTGTGCATGTGAATAATTGTCTGAAAAATACTGGCATTCTCTGAATATACAGCAGTTTACAACAGCCATCGTATGACCCACATCAGAGACAGGTATGACTTCTACGACTCCTCAGAACCTTCCCTAAAGTAACCCGTGGGTGGAGTCCATTTCACCCTTTCCAGCCCAGCTGCAGATTCTGATTTCTTGTAATATAGTGCCTACTATATACTATCCATTAGCCTGTATTCCTCTGGCATTCTTATCATTGAGATAGTTTTAATCTTTGCAAAACCTCAGATGTGGCAGACATAAAGGTGACCTGCAAGGAAGAAAACGTAATTATGTGCTCTGCTATAAAGATGGCCCAGAAAATGTGTTCCTTGGCATACTTTCCCACCAGTTCTAATACTAATTCAGCTCCATGACATACCTTTCTAGGTGACTGGAAGGAAAATTTTCAGGTGCAGAGGAGGAACAAATGAGGACGCCTTTAATGATATCTCTATGTAAAAGTATAAATGGCTAAACCTAACTTCAAAATAGTGGTTCTCGCCACTGAATCTGGGAAATCCTTTCTTTGATAATGAGTTATCTGTCAATTCTTCTCTCCATCCCAGAATTTCTGACTAGGATCAAGATTCCTCTTACTCTTCCTGCAAAACAATTAAACAGAAACAAACATGGAACTTGACTGTTTTTTTATCCACCGACCTCTACTTGCTTGTTAGACTCCCCACCCCCTCCTTTTTTTTTCTCACCCCTAGCAGCTTCTTGCTGCAGTGCTTATGACTGTTACGGTGTCACTCTAATTTAGCTCAAAAACTCTGATCAGGAGCTCTTTTTACCTGTTGCCATATATTAACAGTGCTAACTAGTGTCACGTTTTCACTATTAGAACACATTTTGTTGCCTAACCACTGATTTTAATGCCAGTGTTCTACTATTAGCATAAATACATGAGTTGAGTGGCTTTTCCAAGTTTGCTACAACAGTTTGGACTTGCTTTTTTTTTTTTTTTTTTTTTTCTAAAACAGTGTTNTTTTTTTCCATAAGCAGTGGTCTTATCTGATTTCCAGTCCTGAAGTACTGGTCTCTTCTATGAATTTTCATGAAGATAGATTAAATATTTATATGAACTTTACCTCCAAATCCAAAATCAGCAGAATAAAGGAAGATATTTATTTACAGGACTTTAAACGATGAGCAATTACTTTCCTAGTTCTGTCTCTGTATGACTTAGTCCTCTTTAACACTCATAACTCATATCTGGTCAAATCTTACACTGAAAATACTAATCCTAGCAAATTTTTAAGTCTTTTCAGTGAAGCCTTTTAGAGGTTAAATGCTATTACATCCTCAGCTGAGAGGAAGGGTATTTTGTAAAATGGCAAAATACTGTGAAGTTCCTACAAACTGTAATTGGTGCTTTCATTGAGAAGTTACAGTTAAAATTACTGACTAGGGCACTTGTTTTACTAAAACTGACAAGGTCTATTTTAGATATGACATTGCCTGTTATAGTGTTAACAGCAGAAGGTAATCCAGCTTTTTTTCTCATCTAGTTATTGGATATAGATCCTATAAATCATTTACCAACTGCTGTTAGCATAGGTAAGTTCTCTTTTTGATAAGAAAGTTTATCCAAATGTCCTTAATATTAGAGAATTATTGTGAAGACAATAAGCCACTAGCTCCAGATGCTGAGCTTGCACCTACATCTAGTTCTGTAAAAGTTTGAGGGTATTTCGTTCTTTCGCTCCTATCCATGTGGTCTCATTCAAAAGCTGAGTGATAGAAGGAAAATCACAAAGGAATAATGCCTTTTGAGGGTTCCTTTGTGGTTGATTGCCTAGGATGCAGCCACTTCTGTGAAGATTGTATAATACAGGCCTCGCTGAACTAGCTATAAACTAGTTGGCATGGCCTATGAAGTTTCACAGGCACAAGGAACTGCACTGGGCATAAAACATTAATTGCTGTGTTACTGAAATAGCTTTTCAAGTGAGTGTTCCAGCCAAGGTCAAGTCTTGCAATATATCACTGCTACTTTCACCAGGCTACTGAATACTGTAGTATGTTGCAGCAGTATTCACAGTGAGGATATCCTGTTTGATTTTTTTTTTATTTTTTTTTTTTTAAAGTTGAGCAATCCCAAGTTGTGTGTGAGATAAAAGTCCACTGTGTATTGAACACAGGGCTAATGCCTTGAACATGCAATGGAGTATGGTGTAAGGAGCCCAGAACTAGCTGAGCACTGATGGATCCATGTAATGTGGTGAAACAGCTCTGGAAGTGGTGTAATTTCTCTGGAGCTGCACTGACTGGAAGCAAAGCAAACCCGCCTCTTGAACATGAAGTCTCTTGGATCTCAAGAAAGGAGGGGGCTCCTGGGCCAGGCTACAAAGGAGGGCTTTAGAAATATCACCCAGTCATGCTGGGATGAGGCTAGGAAAGCCAAAGGTTGGCTTGAACTGGCAGGGACATCAGGTCAAAACAAAGAACTTCAGGCTCTACATGATCAGTAAAAGGGAAAACAAGGAAATGTAAGCTCACTGCTGAGCAGGGCTGTTCATTTCATGGCAGCAAACGTGGAAATTTAGAAATCACTTGCATATCCTGAATTATAAAAACAAATCTTAAAGCAATGTTTCAGTAATATATGCCATTGATACATAAATAAGGAAGCCCTCTAGAAGGACCTGCACATTTACATATTAGTGTATGGCACACATGTTTTTATCACATGACTCTTTCCTCCCTGGAACTTTAAATCTTGTGATATTATCAAAAACAGGTGAAGCTACAGAAAAAACCTAGAAAACATGAGAAAATAAAAAGTCTGGAGAGTAGGAGACTATAAGAAAAAGTTGTCCAAAATTATTATTCATATCTTGAAAGATAAGCTCATCACCTGTTTTATGAGGATCAAGTGAGTATTTTGTATGAATAGTTTGCATTGCCTGATACAAAGCTGGATTATATCAATGGATAAACTCTGATTAGTTGCTGAGCTGTCTGCTGCAAAAGGAAAATTACAAAGCAAAAGTATCTTTGCTAAGCACCATTAAGAATGGTTCTGTTGAAATGCTTTCTGATTTCCTGTTGGTATTGGGCAACATGTCATGCCTGTGGTTGTGACTTTAACATAATGACGTATAAAATATTTACAAGTATTGCAACAGAAAGAATAATTTCTTTCATCATAAACAGAGAGAATTAACAAATCCCACGGGGTGCAGGGAAGCTTTAGTTTCTTGTAAAGACAAGGAAGCCAACTCCTGGCACTATGTCTCAAGCTAAGGTCAGATAAAAATTTAGCAGTAAGAGGAGTAGGCGTAGGGCGTAGAAGACAGGCCACCAGAGCACTGGGCTCACAGTCCTGCACCATAAACACAGTAATCATTTCTCTGTGTGTTAAAAAAACAAACAAACAAAGGAGTGAGATTTTTGACATGTGGGAAGTTGATGATATTAGAAGAGCTGCTGATCTAAAAGAAGCTGTCAGTGACTTTTTACAACATCCCTGTTGAAGTGATGAAGTTGTGATGTGTCAGAGAATGAGGAAAAGTAGACTTGACCATCCTCCCCTCTCCAGCCAGTGTTGCAGGCGATTAACTTCCTCTATCCTCTGATGGTTTACAGCAGCAGCTCTTGCAACATCAGGTAACTAACAGTATGGAGCAGATCCAGACTCCATGGATATTATGCATATTTCCTTCACCCCCTGCAGCTCTTGACACCTCAGTCATGATTTGCATCATCAGTACAAGTCTGTCTATCATGCTGCCTGAATGAAAACAGCGTCAGTTTGACACATGCACAAAGGCCTGGAAATAAGGGCCCTATTTTTATTTTTGCTACTGATCTGTCAAGAATGTGAGTAGCCTTGTTTTTCCTGCAAGAGATTTAATTTGCAAAACAAGACTGAATCTTTCTTCTGACTCACCTGTTTTGCACCGCATATATCCCATCTTAAGTACTTCCTTTGCATTCCCTTTTTAAATACCATCTGTTCTAAATAAAAAATAATTCAGGATGCTGTGTTTATATTCAAGTTCTTTAATAGCGCATGTAGATACTACCAAATGTTTTTCTTTCATTTCTAAAAGGAAATTCCTTCAGGGCCCACCTGGGTAACAGCTGAATAGGAAACCTGCAGCGCTGTTACAGTTCCCAAACACATTACTTCCTGTCCAGACTTCCACACAGAAGTCCTCCAAACCTGCAGAGACTGTGCTTTCGGCCAGTCGCTATTTGTCCTCTGTTTCCTAGCTTGTCTGCTTTAAAAACAGACAAACAAACAAAACAAAACTAAAAAGTAACACCTTGGATATTATAATAAGTATTGGAGGATGTAGGTGAGAGAATGTTCTTCCAGGACCTCCTTTTCACAGTATCATTTGTGAGGACAGTAGGACCACACATGGGCATTACTGACATAAAAATCTTCTTTTACCCAGGGGCAGAGTGAAAACCACATATCAAAGTCTGTACTTAAGGATTACACAGGGGTAGGCAAAGCAAACTAGGAATAAGCCAAATGTATACTTTAAATCTTCCCTGAACTGTTACTTCTGCAGATGCAGAAGAGAATTCTATAAGAGCCAGAATGAACTCATGGCAATCTCAGTGCAGGAAACAATTTTAAGCTAACTTTGTGTTTGCCTAGACTTATAGGCCTGGGAGCCAGATGAGGTTTTGGTGTAACTCCATACAGCCACAGGGCTAGAACTGAGTGGGAATCTTTTTTTCCTGTACCTCACCAATTTGTGCGTTAAAAACTATTCCCAATCCACTAGAATGAACTCATGGCATGTCTCAGAATAGCTAATATGCCTGAGTGATCCTCTAGGCCACTCGCTTTAAGTTCTTGCTCTTGTGTCTTCATTTATACTGGAACATGTCACCCCCTACAGACTGACCGTTCTTGGAAAAATTAGAAATGGGCAGGATGCTTCAGTTTCTCCCTTGAACATTTTCCATGTTAATCATTAAATATTTTGGCAAGTCCTGCTGTGAAGACTGTAACTTGGGATGGTGGGAATTAAGGTGTAGATCCTTGCTCCACAGAACATCATGAGAAGTGGTCCCAACAAAGACTGGGAAAGCCACTTGGCATTCGCCTGCAGCCTGGTGGTTTGGTTGCAGAGTTGAGTCAGACCAAGGAATAATTTAAAACTGATCCTGTCTTATTGGCTATTGTAAGGTATGTAATTTGGATCAGAAGTCTTACCAAAGGAAATTTCCATTGATATTAACACATTCCTGCAACCTGTTCTTACTCATTGGTATCTTCTAACAGTTTGGTTGAAGACTTCCCAGTCATCTGTACTGCACGTTAATTATGGTGCGGTATAAATATAGCCAAAGACTCGTAGGACCAGCTGAGATTAACAAGAGCTGGAGAAAAGGAGATGTGCTAGTCATGGACTTGCTGACAGGGAGAACTAGCAGAGGACCATACTTGTGGCTTTGCATTTTCTCCAGAATCCTTTTCCTTTAAGCTATTCCCTAGCAGGTCTAGATCTGCCCACCACCTCCACCTCCCACCGTTTTGATTATGTAAAAGGACCCGTAGAATTAACAGCAGCCTAAATTTCCTCAAAATACAAACCTGAAATTAATTGAGCCTATTTCCTCATTTTAACAGAGATTTACCTGGGGTAGAGGAAAAAATATATTATTCCTTGCCTGGTGGTAGCTTAAGGGAATCAGTCACAGTGCTAGCCCAGCAGACTCATTCTAGGCAGACCTGGATGAGGGAGAACAACGTTTAAGTTCCTGACAAGCCATTTAAGCCTTGTCACAGACAGTATTCAAGTTTGACTGTGTGGTCACCTGTGTTGGCAATCAGAACATTTCACAAGATGCAAATGTATCTTTATCCTTTAATTTTGTTGGATCCAAAATAACTCAAAACACGTCTTTAGACCTCCATTGTAGACCTGTTGTTTGCTCTTCAGTCCTTTAAGCTTAACTGTGTCTAGCACAAGGAAATGTAGGAAATAGCATAGGATTTCCTCAAGATATGCAAGAATATGATCATATGGAGAGCAGAATATAATAGTATGGAGAGCAACTTTGTATACATGAAAAGTAATCACAAGCAGGCTATGTTTGGTTTAATTTCACTTATGCCAAAAGAAAAAAAAAAACATCCAGAAGTCATTGCAAAAGTGAACTGAGAATTGAGAGAGGCTTTCCAGAGAAGTCAGAGCCAGTCTGATTGCTAATCTACTAATAATTTACTTTATGTAAAACAGGGTAATTTATATTATCAGAAATTTGTTTATTTTCTTTATCAAAATAAAAATAATATTTTTGTAGGATAATTTTACATTGTAAAAGAAGAGAGGACTTACTAGACATTTTTAAGCTGTATCTTGAGCTGTTATTACGTATAAATCTTCTTTGAAAATCTTTCCTATCTTATATAATGGGTCAGCTATCTGTTGTTTTTAAACAACATTCCAGTTTTAAAATTTGAATGCTTTTGCTTCATTTAATTACTAAACTTACATGTTCAGTATCACTGTAAATCTCTCATTATAAGTCTCTCCTGAGATATCATTTTGTATCATTTTTTGTCCAACATATGCAACTTTGAAAATTTCACTTGCCCTTAAATAAAAAACTTAAGTTGCTGTAAAAGCTTACATTTTGAGAGATGGATTCCCTGAAGCCTTCTGGTTGCCTAGTGATTAACAGTTATGACTTTTTTTGTTTTATTTACTGATTAACATTTATTTTTTTATCTACTGTCCATGTGTTCCCTATTTATGAACTGATTTGTTTGTTTTTGTGAATAGTAATGTGTTTGTGAGTGGTGAATGTATTCTCCGTCATATGGTATCACAATCCAGACACAGTTTTAAGTATTAGAAACTAGAGCCATCTTATAGGCCTTAGTAGAATATTAAGTCTCTCACTTTGTAATCCTATTAATTAGCTAATTTTAGCAGGGCAGGCTAAATACCTAGTCCTAGTTGAATTGTTCTCTGACTAAAGCATGAATACAGGATGTCTGGGTTATGTGTCCCTTTTGCCAAATTACTCAACCTCTTTGTGTGTCACTTTTTCCTTAAAATGGGATTAACACATGTAGTGTTTAAGCGTACTTAATATCAGGAAAAGGCTTTGAGATACATGCGTAAAAGATGCTGTAGATAATTATAAACATTGGACTTATCTGTGAGTGGCTTATTTCCAAAAATACTAAAGCAGAGTTTCTGGGTATAGGAGCCAGTTTCAGTATATTTTTATAAACTGAAAATGAAAACCAACCCTAAATCTCCTTGAACACATCATTAGGTCTAGCCAAACTTGGTTTTGAATTCAAAGGACTTTTCTTGGTTTTGAATTAAAAGCATTTTGAATTAAAAAAATGTTTTTATACAGAGATATGGCTGGAGATCTAGAGATAGGTGAACTCATGCTAAACACTGGGAAGCGCCTGTAAATTATCCCAGCCGGAGAGCCCCAGGGATGTGGTTATACCATTTCCCACAGCTCAGAGCACATTCTCGCAGCAGCACAGCAGCGTGCCTGCAGGTATTTGGTGAGCTGCTCACACAAGCGTCCATGCTGGCTCCCTGCTTGACCTTAAGTCCTGCTGCTTCCAGTGGGGCTTGCAGAAATGGGAATGGGCACTGGCTCTTTCTCTTTCAGCCCCTGCCTTCGAGCTCTTGGCTTACACTTACCCCTGAAAACCACCTTATTACAAGCAGAACTCCATTAGGTTAGTTGTAAACCAATTTAAGTGTTTTATAGTACCAATAAGCTTTAATTTAAGTTTGGAGGAGTATTTAAGAAATATAAGTGACATGAAAAGACCAACAAATGAATATAACACCAAGGTTAATGAAAACTACAAAGTGTTGATGAGTTGAATTGCTGACCAGAACAAGTGCAAATCAAGAAGCTGAAGAAACAGTGGGGATGGGAGCTCCACTATCAAAACTATTTATCAAAATACAATAATGATACAATGCATAAAATATCTAAAGTATTGGTACAGTTTTATTTCCCCAGGGGCCAAATCCTATTACTTCTTTCACAGTAAGGAAAGACAAAAATTTTGTTACCTGAATGGGAATGGGAGGTTTACTGCATTCTCATGGGGAAATGAGAATGCAGAAACACAAATGCTGGTTCTGCATATGGATGTAAATTTGATGGTGAAGGTAGTTCACTTTCCCATGTTCTTTTTTTGCTGTTTGGTATCTGGTGAATATTATTCAAGCACTTATAGCTCTGAAAAAATGTGGGCAGAGTTATTAATTGTTAGTAAATAATTTCTTATTGTTTCTGAATTGATCTCCTTCCAAATAGATCAAACCCAAAGTTGGTTAGCTAATGCAAATGTAGATTACTCCTAGAAAAAGATTCTTTTTACTAATATTATGCACTATAAATTATTCGGTCCATTTGCAAGAACATGAAGTGAATTTTGACTGGCCAAAAGTAAATTTAAGCTTGCTCCTGGCATGAATAAGAAAACAATTAAAATAATAGCAAGAAAGTCACATTCCCTAGTTTAAAGTGAGATCTGGACTTTATTATCCCACGCAGCGGATGAACTGCCTCATCCACCAAACTGTTGGGTTTTTTGGCACATGTCTTCCTCATTTCAACTGACACTTTATTCTGGACTGAAAATATACTTAAATACATTACACTTTTTTTATTTAGTGTATACTTCAGAAAAAGCATTCTGTCCAAAGAAAAAAAATTAAAGCTTCTTGCAAGTTTCTAATACCATGAATAGAACTACTGAAAGGAATCTATATTTAAAAACTTTTGACTACAACTTGCCTTGATTTTGTCTTTGTCCCAAATGTATGGTATTGCTCACATCACCATAGGAGGTCCCCTGCTGCCAGTGCTTCGGAGAACAACATGGGGGGCAGCAGAAACACAACCTCCCCTCCTCATTCTGTTTCTAGACATGGATTGCCAGTCAGCTGGATCCAACACCCTGCATCTTGCTGATCAGACCTCAGACGTTGAGTAGCTATGCTTTTAGGTAGCTTTAGGAAAAATCTTATTGATTGTTTTTAATGCTAAGCCCCTAGTACTTCCTTGCACTTAATAGACACTTAATCAAAACTACCAGAAGTACTAATAGAGCACTCTGTCTTCTTGTTCAAGCAGTGCCTGCTGAAGGAGGTCTGAGTTCTAGAAAATTCTGATAAGAAAATTCACAGAATCACAGAGTATCGGGGATTGGAAGAGATCATCACTTTGAAAGATCATCTAGTCCAATTCCCCTGCCGGAGCAGGAACACCTAGATCAGATCACTCAGGAACGTGTCCAGGTGAGTTTTGAATGTCTCCAGAGAAGGAAACTCCACAACCTCCCTGGGCAGCCCCTTCCAGTGTTCAGTCACTCTCACTGTGAAGTTTTTCCTCATATTTAAGTGGAATCTCCTATGTTCCAGCTTGCATCCATTACCCCTTGTCCTATCATTGGATGTTACTGAGAAGAGCCTGGCTCCATCCTTCTGACACTCACCCTTTACGTATTTATAAACATTAATAAGGTCACCCCTCAGTCTCCTCTTCTCCAAGCTAAAGAGACCCAACTCCCTCAGCCTTTCCTCGTATGGGAGATGCTCCACTCCCTTCATCATCTTGGTAGCCCTGCCCTGGACTCTCTCAAGCAGTTCCCTGTCCTTCTTGAACTGAGGGGCCCAGAACTAGACACAATATTCCAATTGTCAGGTCTAAACTCCTGACCTGAACTGAATTACCCTATCATCATGGTGCCATGCCAAGTGCAAGTATGTTACTGCTAGACAACACAAGAGACACGATTTAAAGTATCTACCTGTAACAATGCCAAAAGAAATGTCACGCTTCAGTTACATGGTGGTTGATCAATGGCAGCACCTGCACAGGTGACTGCAACAAAACCAACCAATTCTTGCAAGAATTGTATATCATATTTCAAAATTAGTTATGATCCCTTCAGACGTCTAGTTAGAGCATGAGGATGCCCATGACAATTCAAGTCCAGAGTCCACCCCCTAGTAGCCTGCCACCCACGGAGCTAGTGGCCAGGGGAAGGCATGCAGTTTGCTCTCTACACCTGCTTATTGCCACACACAGCCTTATGCCAGCTGTTGCATGTGCCAAGTCCCACTGGGAGACAATCTCTGGCTTGGTGGGAGGGTTCTTTGGCAAGGAGACCATTTAGGAGCTGCCCAACCGTTTCTGTAGGGCTCTTTCTTCTCCAGTCCCTGTGGGCTCCAAATCTACTCCACCACAGTCCTCAATCAGTGTATCCCCCCACCAGAGTCACTACCACAGGCTCCTAGCTGTTCCTACAGTTCACCCTCAAATCTCAAAATTTCTGGCTTCCCCTGATTGCTCTTCTCACCAGCATCACCCCTGGCTTCTTTCAGCCCAGGACTGGCAGAGGGTCCAAGCCTGAAGAGCAAGACTGAGCAGTGGGTATCTAAAAAAAACTGCTCCTGACCATGGGGCAGGGGAAATGCAGCCTCTGTGAGTGGTGGCAGACCCACCCTAGGGAAATTTGACAAGACAAGATGCTTTTTGTCATCTCCTCCCCATCCATTAACACCTCACAGCAGCCTGTATCATAATTTTAAAGAAGTAGAGGCAGAGAGTTGAGAGATGCCTTTGTCCTCCCTGCCTTACTGCAAAACTTAGAAACATTGCAAACATGCAATGAAACAACCCAGTTTTCAGTCTCGGGTGACATGTAACCCCTACCCAGATGTTTTCATTAAATGGATAGAATATTTTTGGACCAGATTGATGTTTTTGGTTGGTTTTAAACTCCACATTGTTATACTTATTTTAAAGTAGCAAGATTGTATCTGTCGTTGTGTGCAAAAACATCAGCATCCTGTTGTAATGGGAGATAAAATAGGGAAAAGAGATTGCCATAAATACTTGTGAAACTCTTTGAATGATAACTTGATTTTAGTTTTGAGGCCAACATGCTAAACTTTAATATGAGATCTGTTGGAAGGGATAACTGATCTCAGAAGTGATATAAGGGATTATTAATGGATGTCTGTGATCTGCTCGCCTTGTTTGCCTGAGCCTTCAAGTCCACAGATTGAAATTTGGAGGAATTTTCCAGATGTTATAGTGCTTGCAGATCAGCTTGCAAGGTTCTTAGATGACTTCTGCACTTGATTTATTATTAATTCATCTTTTCTATTTTACTTATTACTCGCTTGTGTTCTTTTGTATTTTCTTTCTACAGTAGATATCCCAGACTCACTTTTCAAAGGCAATACTTTAGCTTGCTTCAACAGCAATACATCATAGCTTCCCACTGTCTTTTGAGTTAAACACAAGATTTCTGCTCTAAACTTTGGTCCACCTATAACTGAAAAGTAGTGAATTTGACACACATAGAACCCTTGTATTGACAAATAATAAGTTGGCTGGTTACCCAGCCAGTAATGCTACAGTTTACCCAGCAAGGGTAAACTTATTTTTCCTCTGTACCATCTTTACTTCTGTAATTTCCTGCAGAAGTATTTATCTTGGATAAATTAGTAGCCAATTGGCTCCTTAGTACTTAATATTTCATAAACACTAATGCAAATATTCCTCAATTGCTCTGGAAGCTCTTCTTAGCCTGATTACTAGCTCCACTGGCTAGAGGGAGGAGGAGGGGATTATTATTTATAGGTTTAGTCCTGGGAAAAACTGCAATTGCTAGTCTCCTCAACACAAAATCCTAGCATAGCTAATCCAGTGGGGGTGGGGAGAACAACTTTACTGCGTTTCCAGCTGCACTCTTCCTATAAAACCAAAAAATAAGCAACAGTGTTTGCTATAAGCAGTGACTACACAAACAGTATAACAGTTCCTGTTCTTGTATTGCTGCCACATTTGTGAGACTTCCAGGGGAACAATTTCTCCCCAAAGGGACTGTATAAAGAAATTTGGTTTGCTTTTGAAAATTTTATGTATTGAAAACTATTTGTTGCGTATTGAAAATAAATTTTTAATATCGTGAAACTGTATTTTCAGTAAAGTAAGTTCTTGAAAAACAAACTTGATGGGTAGGAAACCTTGAGAGCTTGGTAGTGGTCAGAGTTGGACATCTAGCAACATAGATGCTTTTTAGATGTGTTGAGGAGTTGGATAAACTCATGTCAACACCATTTGTCTGCAAGATGGACTGTTTTCAGGCTTCTTGTGCTTTGTTTCCCTCAGTTTTTCCTCTGTCGTACAAGGGAAAATTGAATGCCTAGGAACTATGGCATTCTTGTCAGAGCTGAAAGATCAACAAGTTTCCATATGGGCTTTACCACTGCTGGGTTGGTTGGGTTTTTTTTGCTATTTTTCCAGCACAGATTGCCTAGATACCTTAAACCTGGTAGTTGCTGGTGCTGCTATAAACATCTGGCAGGGAATTCTGCTGAAGCAGAGTCATTACTGTGTGATGAAAAAATTAAAGACTGCACAAATGGAGAAAATTAAGGTTGCCTGGGTTACCTTAAGGCATTTCCTGTCTGCTCTGCAGACTTGTTCATTTTGATACGGCATCTGTATGTACGTAAGCTTCAGAACTTTGAAATTGCAAACAGAACTATGTACTAAAGTGAAAGATCTTGCCACAGGTCCCAAGAATACTTCTCCCCCCTCCTTTTTTCATGCAACAGCTTCCCAGCTGTTCTCACCATGGATGGGGAGCCGGTGCTGCAGAAAGCAGCTGCCTTGGGAGGCTTTGGTCTATCAGGAAGATTCAATAAAGGTTTAGGGCCTGTCAGTGAAGGAAGTTGTTTGTCTTTCTTTTTTTAGGATGAGTTGAAGGAAAGAGTACCAGCGAAAATTTAATGTCTTAAATGTTTGTCAGGGACACCTTGCAAACAAGGTAATACTTCCTTTGAGGATCCAACTATGTAAATGGATGCAGGGACAGAGCATTGAAGGTCTAATCCTCCCACACATCTTATTAAGTCCCGTGGGAGTCAAGTATGTCTGGCAGTGTGCCAGTAGACCTTCTTAGTGAGTTGCCCAAGGTCAAGAGGAAAGTCATGTGCAGAATATAAGTCCCCACATCACAGAGGTATACTTCATGTTGGTGATGCAGATGTACTGTTAGGTTTAGGCAGTTCATAGAGCACATCAAGTCTCTGATCTTGATAAAAATGTGCGCATTATGCTTGATTAGACCTGTTGTAGACAATATTATGAGCTATGTATAACATTAAACATGGGCATAAATCTCTACAGTGTCATAGAAAACTTAAGATTATGCACACAATGAACAATTCAGTTGTCTTTCATTCCAAATTTTTATGACCTGAAGATCATATTTGTTGTTCATACACATTTTACACATCTTTGCAATGTTTGAAATAGAATGCAGTGAGATTTTTTCCAACATACACATTTTAAAATGTTACCATAATTTGTGTTTAACACACTGTCCTGACGCAGTGGGCACCAGGAGGGGTTTTGTCTTGTCTATGCAGGTGCACAATGCTTTTTGATAGACAGTTTCTGCATTTTTTTCTCCCAATTCCTTCTCTTGGAGAAATAGGATTAGTATTGTATTAAAGAAAAAATAAAGTCTATATAGCACACCTCCATCTTGGTAGGAGCTTTATTATTGTATTTTCTTATTTGACTTTAGTTTGTTGTTTTAACAACAAGTTAGTCTGGGGTTTATATATGACACATCCAACTACCTCCTTTCAAAAAAACCTGTCTCTTAAAAAAATACGACTTTTCTGCATTGTTGTAAAGGCTTGACATATATTGGACCACAATTAATATTTGTTAAATTATCCAATGACATAAATGAGACTGCTCATGTATTTAACATTGAATGTATCTTTACTCTGAAAAATCAAATATTAAAAATTATTATGGCTTCTTATATTGATTTTTTTTTTGTCTGACCAATTACACTCCAGAAGAAATAACTCACTGAAATTAGATTCTTTTATGCCACTTTCTGTTCTTTCTCCTAAAAAATCTTCTGCAGGTAAGATGGCTATGAAAAAGGTATACTAACACTACAGAGAAATTACCCAAGGTTTGCTAATCCACTTGGACTAAGGTGATATATCCAACAAGTTATTTGTTCAATGGATGTTGATAGTCTCAATATGTGCTTTCTATGAAAGGGTAAAATTATAAATCAGGCAGATGTGGCTTCCACCTTAAAGTGGTGGCCTGCAGGTTCTTTGAACTGCTTCTGCACATCAGATTTCAAAATGGAGACCTATATCTTCTGGTACACAGAGACTTTCCCCCCTGTTTAATTACTACTAATCACACCAAAACATAGTTAGTGTCATGAGCATTCATTTCATTTTGTGAAAACCTGGACTTGTGAGCTCAGACTTTGATGATGTGCAGTGTCCCTGCACTAATTGCAGGGGAAATTCATGAGCACTTTTAATTTGCTCCTTGGCTACGATTGTACACAGCTGTCATATTTCTGCACCTGTAAAATCTGTTTTCAAGTGCTAAATTCTTCAAGTTCTGGCTTTTTTGCAGCTCTGGATTCTGGGGGTTCATTGCCAGGTATTAGATTTATTTAACCCCTGTTAGCTAGATTTAGTTAACTCTTTCAGTGTGGCTTGATCTGACATTTTGAGAAAGCTACAAAAACCTGAAACTCTAAGCATTGGGGAAGACAAACTGAGGTATAGCTCGTCCTGGCATAAACTATGTAAATTGTTTCATTGCGTTTCTTGATATTTCATTAAAATGTGGGAGGATATGAAGTGATAGGACTGAGTCACACTGAGAAGAGGTGTGGAAGAGGTGCACCAGTATAGGTTGGGGACTGACCTGCTGGAGGGCAGCTCTGAGGCAAAAGTCCTGGGAGACATGGTGGACAACAGGATGACCATGAGCCAGCAATGTGCCCTTGTGGCCAAGAAGGCCAATGGCATCCTGGGGGGCATCAGGAAGAGTGTGTCCAGAAGGTCGAGGGAGGTTATCGTCCCCTCTCTACTCTACCCTGGCAATGCCTCCTCTGGAGTACTGTGTCCAGTTCTGGGCTCCCCAGTTCAAGAAGAACAGGGAACTGCTGGAAAGAGTACAGCAGAAGACCACAAAGATGATTAGGGGCCAGGAGCATCTCTCTTATGAGGAAAGGTTGAGGGTCTTTGGTCTTTTTAGTCTGGAGAGAAGACTGAGGGGGATCTGATCAGCACCTATAAATACTTAAAGGGTGGGTGTCAAGAGAAAGGGGCCACTATTTTAAGTGGTGCCCAGTGACAGGACAAGATGAAACAGGCACAGAGGAAACGGGCACAGACTTGTACATAAGAAGTTCCATCTAAACATAAGAAGGAACTTCTTTACTTTGAGGGTGCCAGAGCACTGGAACAGGCTGCACAGAGAGGTGGTGGGGTCTGTGTCTCTGGAGACACTCAAAAGCTGCCTGGACAAGTTCTGGTGCAACCTGCTTTATGTGGACCTGCTCTGGCAGGAGGGTTGGACTAGATGATCTCCAGAGGTCCTGTCGAACCCCATATCATTCTTTGATTCTGTGATTCTGTTGTGTGTTGAAACCATTTCACTGGTTAGCAGTGGGAGCCCTGGAGCTCTGGTGACTCTCTGGCACCAGGCGCACTCACCAGAGCACTGGCTGGTGACATATAACTGGTCTTTTCTCTGGTCTTCATTTATTAAAATAATTCTGTGCTAATTAAGAGACTCTTCATTTTTTTTCTGCAGATCTATATCTGTGCATTTCATTGCACAGATCATTGCATCTTGCCTTTGTGTCATGAGGTTCTGAAGCGTCTCAAATTAATGTATCCCAGCAAACGAGTGTATTTATATATAACAAATATAAAGGACATCTGTCATGCTAGCTGTCATCTAGCAATAAGCAAAAGCAGTAAATAACAGATCTGGGAATGGGTCAGTGGGTATTTCATTGCCCCGGCACCGAATCAATAACAGCTTGTTGGCTATATCTCTTGTCATCTTCCCTGGAGTCAATGGTGTGCTTTATTGACCTTAATAATTACTATAATAAATCTAGTATAAATGACAAAAACCTCTGCTATGTAATGACAGTTTGATAGCTTATCTGACATGTTGTCCTATGTAAAGAGCTATGTTTATTCTATCCCATCCCCCAGGACACTGTCATTAGATATGCTGAAAGATTATGAACTACCACAGAATTTTATATGAACTTCATCTTGTAGCTTTTCTACACAGTGGTATTTCTCCCAATCTCAGTTTTAATCTGTATTAAATAAAATCCTGTTTGCTTCTGTCTTTTATTTTTATGACTTCTTTAACCAAATGGACTTATCAGCAGAAGAAAAAAGTGTAAGCAAAATAGGTCCATATTGTACATCATCACTTTTTTTGTTTAAATAAAATTAGTTAATAATAAAAAGTTTTATTCAGAGACCAATTCCACCATTCTCACTGCATAATTTTCAGCCCAAGAATCGGCCATGAAGTGCATATTTTCAAACACTGCATAACTAAAGTACCTAAAGCTATTGATTTTGGGAGACCTTTTAAAACATAACTTACCTTCAAAATTATTTGGGCCACAAGTCATTAGATATAAGTATGGTGGTATCAGTTTTAAGATGTGAACATTTAAGGGCTGTTTCAGAATTTCCTTAGTGGCAGTGTTTTCCTCATTTCACTCTAGTTTAGTAGAAACGGAGACCGTTTGATGATTTTATATGAAGTCTGTACTTACAGACTTTAAAAGTCTGATGTTGTTTGACTGTCACTACTTGGATGACCTATCAATGTCTGCAGACCAAAATGTCATTTCCAGCCCTATAGACTGTGATGTTCCTGACAAAGCACAGCTCTCAAGAAATACCAGCAGCTTCACAAGCCAGATGTGTAGTTGTGTGCTACTATCAGGAATATTCAGTAGACCCTTAGTGACAGGCTTCTAAACAAAAACTGAAGGATATTTAGTAGTTGGATTGCACCCTGTTATGCGAAAAAGCTTCATAATTACTTAATTTGAAAATTTCAAAAGTTGAACACTGCCAGCAGTAGAGTCAAGAAACAGTTTGCTGATTTGTATTTTTCCACTGCGCAGTGTCCAAGTTACAGTCAGGGTAATTAGACATAGTGGCTGCTGTTTTATCATGGTGAGTATAAAGACCAACAGCAAAAGATGTCATGAGATTAGTGTATTGTGCGTACTGATGCCAGTCTGTCAGCATTTCAAATTTTGCCACAGAGCAACGTATAGATAAGTCTAGAGCTGAGGTCAAAGCAATTTCACAATAAACTTTTACAAAATGAAGACAATAGTCCCTTTGTTGGCCTGTTTTTCAAGATGAGAATGCTTCAGTCTCCATTCTGTTTCCTGCTGGCGTTATTTTTTGGGGGTATCAATTCTGCCTTTGTGAATTTTTTAGGAATAGTGTAAGACTGCAAGAAGAAAAGCTCATGAATGGATGTGATGTAGTTTGGACAAAAGATGTTGGGGGAGGACCACAGGAAGAAGCGGACACTGTGAGTATCCTATCATGGCATCCATTGTATAGTCTGGGTAATTTAAGGTCACTCAGGAAACAAAATCTCCCATTCCCCCAAAACAAAAAAAGAAAACCATTCTGAGTGACAACTTTGAAGCAGTAGAGACCTCTTAACTATAAAACACTCTGATATTTATGAATTGGGAAGCCTTGTGTGAAATCTATGCTCCTACAGACCTACCCATTCCCTTGTGCCAACAGAGCATTGCACTTTGCAGTGGCACTGCACTGCCACTTTGCAGAGGTAAGGGAGAAGGGAGCAGCTCTCAGAGCTCACATAGGTGCAGAACACCACCAAAATACCCACAGGACCACGAGTGTCACACAAAACTTCCCTCTTCAAGGGCTCTCCAAGCTGTGCATGGATGGACATGGCTTACCCAGAAGTGAAATGATTTATGGATTTGCCATGCTCATGAAGCAGCATGGACTAATGAGCAGCTGCAGACTGAGGCTTAAGCAGCAGTTTCTTAGCTGATATTGGAGCTACTTTCCCACTGCATCGCTCTTCAGAGTGCAGTCCAACTGGGCATAATTTGTCTCTCAGTTACACAGCTGTGAATCCCAGCACATTTCTAGTAAGACTGTGGGAGTAACTTCCAATTAGATAAAAATAGCATTGGGTGTATTTTATAAACATTGTTATCTACTGTAAATGTTTAAAACAGGAAAGATTTGAAAATTACATTTTAAATTGCTCACACATCACTTCAGGTTCCTGGGTTTTATTGCTGAACAGCAGCTAGGCTTTTTAAGGGCCACTTGACCAGTTCAGCAAAGACTTAAGCACAAGCTCATTTTTATCCAGTTGAAACATCACAGCAAGCCAGATGTGTAGGGTGAAGTGTGAGTCTGTGAACTGCTGCTCAGACTGCCTGCTGCTGCATACACACAGGACTCCCTGCCCCAGCAAAGGCTCTGGGCAGTCCCAAAAGCCCACTCATATGGCAATAACTTGGAAACTAAAAGTACTTATCAGCAACAGCAACAAACAGGTGGAGGTGAATATGTGAGGAATGAGAAGAAAACCCTAGAAGTGCTTGACCAGGTTCTTAGCTTGTGAGTAGAGGGCATCTTTTCACAGCACACATAATTTATTTGCTCAACAGAACCTTGCTCAGACTTTTCTAACAATTAACATTTTCTATCTAAATATGGAAACCTTTTTGGTTTTAAAGTTTCTTCAAATTGAGTCCTTTTAAAACCTCTTAGACTATTAAGAATGATTAAATGTTGCTATACAGCCATATGTAAAGATAGGCAGAAGAGGCCTTACAAATACCACCCCATTCCAGCAATGCCCCCACCCCATTTCACACAGTGGGGAAATTGCAATGACTCTAACTGCTAGAAGTTCCCAGAAAATATGAAGCATAGTGGTAGAAGAAGGTGACTTTCAGTACAAGGACTGAAATATTTATCTCCTTTCCCTAAAGGCAGGTGCTTTCCACAGCAGTAATCCAGACACCTGAGTAACAGGAAGACTTGAATTTCTAATCAAGTTAAAACACCCAAGTGTAAACACAGCGCTGAGCCTGAGCTGTGCAGACCTTTCATCTACCGCTTCCTAGGAACAAAAGGAAAACCGCTGCAAGTGCATTAGTGTTGTGCAGAGAGAAGTGACAGGAGTTTACATCAGAGGAAATCTAGAGAAAAGGCAGGCGAGACTGCTGCAAACAAATCACCCCACCTGGATGCTCAGCTCTGTTCCTTGGACCACAGGTGAAGTCTGACTGCCCACAGCAGACAAATCCCTACTTACAGGGACAGGTGAAGGGACAACTTGCAAAATAAATCCTTGGTCTGACTGGGTGTGAAGGGAAGAGTACTCAGAGGCTGACAAAACCCTGATTGCCCCCTGTTAGAAAATCTTGTTTTAGTTTGATAACCTCACGAAAAGATAACTTGGTCATTTCTAGAGCGCCCCAACTTGAGCCCTTCACGGGCTCATGTCCATGTTTCTTGGTGTTGCAACAAATGATGACTGGGTCTGGAAGCTTCCTTATGTAAAGAAAAGGGAAGAGCTTCCCTGGTTCTAAGATTACTGGCTCAGGATGGGTCCCAAACCACAAGCACTTCAGTCATCGAGTGAGTCAGTATCCTCTGAGGATGCCATTAATAACAGGAAAGACAAAACACACAACCCTAATTTAGCACATATTTTGCTCTTGACAACACTCAGCTTCATGTTTTGATCTTTACTTTTTCATGTTAGCTTTTTCCCGAGAAGGGATTCACCTATTTTTCTGAAGATAAGAGGTAACCGTCTCCCCCATTACTGCCAAACCAAAGTTGATGTGCTAAATATGAACCTACAAAGCTGAGCTACTTTCAGCTAGTAAAGTTTATTTAGGTTGGTCAGCAGCAAAGGCTACCCTGAATTCAACCTGACATTTTTATTTTTAGTCAGGACAAAACATCCTTCAGATTTGTTGTCACCAAGAAGTTTAGTCTAGAGAACTGTTGGACTTGATGATCTTAAGAGTCTTTTCCAACCTAAATGATTCTATGAGAACACTTTAGAAATTCTCTCTCTTGGCCAAGACAGAGCCATACTGCCAAATTGCTGTTCAGTAGACAAACTGTCTGTGGTGCTTTACCTGTGCACAAAGAAAGGGCTTGATTTCCTGCGGTTTTCATTCTCATAACTGTGAGTAGGAGGAATACCACTCTTCTGCTCACTCTCCGGGTATCAGCCAACTATTCTGCCAGATTTCCCTTCAGATGATTTCCCTCCATCTAACTTGGTTCTGCTGGGATTTTCACATGCATCTGAAGAGGTTTCCACTCACTTTTTAAGTTTTTAAACTTGGAGGAGAATTTGTGCTAGATGCAGAAGAAGGAAGCTGTGTTGCAGGGTTTCTAGAAGGCTTTAGGATGCTTTTGAGTAAAAACCTCTTGCAAAGATTCAGTAGTTTTCTAATGGAAAAAATTACTGACATAATAACTGCAAGGCAAAACCCAAGTACCAGCTCTGTGGGATTCAAACTTCTGCCCACAAACACACACACAAAATCTTTCCAGTTGTGGAATTCTGAAGTAGATAGTGGGAAAAGAGGAAAAAATAGGGGTCACTAGTCATTATATTCTGCTCTGTCTGGAGTTCTACCTATCTGCAGTAGCTGGGCAGAAAAGGCATGAGGTTCTGATAGAGCACTTGTTTGAGTGGGTCTTCACAGGTGTTAACTGTTTGGAGAAAACATTGGCAAAGATCCAAATGCAAATTATTTCCCAGTTTCCCTTGGAAAGCTCACTGGAATTGGGGGGCTCACTACTGTCACTATGTTGAAAAATACCTGTTTTGCTACTGTGTTTGTTACTCAAATGTTAACATCTGTATTTATGGAATTGTTCTCTATTTTCTGTTTACAGTTTGCTGGTGCATCCTGTGCAAATCCTGTAATTCATTGAATAAGAAAAGAATGAGCTTTGCTACAGTTTTGTTGGTGTTAGGGGAATGGTACACAGCAGAACAGTTAGGATAAGAATCAAGGGAAATATAGAAGATACAGTGTCCTATATCCTTTAATGAGGCTGGAACTAAACATCACTGCCATGTCTTTCCAGTCTACTAACTGTCATACATTGTAAGTAAACATAAACGCCAAATACTGCTAGAGGCAGACTCCAAGAGAGTTGCTAGCACTGGGCTTACTAACTTCCCC
Source organism: Jacana jacana (assembly GCA_013400555.1). Lineage (NCBI taxonomy): Eukaryota > Metazoa > Chordata > Aves > Charadriiformes > Jacanidae > Jacana > Jacana jacana. Next base: position 146,905 of record VZTM01017304.1, on the reverse strand, counting down.
AGCTTCCTCTGCCATCTCCAGCTCAAATGCTTAGTATCTGTGCACACAAAACAAAGGTTTTCCTATTTCTAAATAGGGACATAAACTACCTCAGCAGCCTTTGATTCTATTCTGGGACAACAAACTGATGTAAGCCAGGAAGAACTTTGCTTTTGTTTGCACTGAAGAAATTGCACGTTTATTGACTTCAATGCTTTTGGTAAATAAGCAAACCTATAAAGTTAGGGTTCAACCAAGACCTAAACATATCCTAAAATTATACATGAATAAGATATTAAAGCAAAACAAGTGTATTTGGGTTAATATTTAAGCTAATATCACACGTATCACATCAATGCGATACCAGGGAAGGTTTTGAGAGTATTCCAGGCAAGATTTGTAAAGCCGTAAATTTGATTATGAAAGGATACAATGATCAAATTTCATTTTTATATTAGAGAATGCAGTTTTTAACGCACACACTAGAACATCCACCTCTATAATGTATAAGTTTGCAGCATTCTGAGTGTCTCAATGAGACTGTGTGGTTGTCATTTAAGATTTTCCAGAGTTTGTGAGAAATTCTCTCTGCTTTGAAATTAATATTATTCTCTCCTGTGTTATGATGGGATTTCTTGAGTTCAGACGCAGGAAGGAATCTAAGGGCAAAGGGTAAGTATATTTCTTTACCATGGCAGATGCATGGAAAGAAACTTCTGACAGAAAAGCACTGTTGGACAGTATTAATTATAGTGCAGACTGATAAAATCTAAATATCTGAAAGGCACAAACTTCCCTGGAGCACAAGGTACCATGAAGGCTGTCCCTCTTGGTTCTTCAAATCTGTGATCTGGTACAAGGAATAAATGCTAGCAGCAATGACGAGCACCCTTGCCTAGAGAATTAGTCAGAATTAAAACTTTTCTTTGGTCAAGGTACTTTTAAGAAAGCTAAAAAAAAACAACCCAAAACTCAAACAAGAAGAAAATGGTTGGATCAATTCTCCCATCCCACTTGCTGCACTGACTCATGGAGGCATAACAGCTCCACTGTACAAGCAAATAGTGCAGGGAAATAGGAGTGCATCTGAAGAGTGAAACACCATGCTGGGGACCACTTTCCATCACTGATAGCGTTGTCCAGCATTGGAACAGGCTGCCCAGGGAAGTGGTGAAGTTGTCATCCCTGGAGGTATTGAAAACTTAGATGTGGTGCTAAGGGACATCGTTTAGTGGTAACTTGGCAGTGTTAGGTTAATAGTTGGACTTGACGATCTTAAAGGTCTCTTCCAACCAAAACAGTTCGATGATTCTATCCAAGCACATTACAGGAGGCTGTATTTCAGACTAGCTCTAATCTGACCCCATGTCTCAAACACCCTTTAGCTGTTAAGAGCATTTCTGGAGCACAGCTTTTAGTTTAATTTCCTACAGAGGGCACACAGTTTGCATGCTATGAGATTGCTCCCCAATTCAAAAAGAAGCATCAGAAGTGAGAGAAATCTGGAAGCTTAATTCTAAGGTTCCAAGCTCCAGCATTGAGGTAGGCTTACTCCTTGTACGTATAACAGCTGAGGGAGAGTGATAAATGTTGGGGATAGATCATGGACACTGTTTAAACTGGGCTGACACCACATGTGAGAAGGCAGACATTGATTTATATTTGCTGACGGAACAGTTGCAGTGGCTTAAGGTATGACTGGCCCTCACTGGGGTTTGCTGGTCTTTTACTGAAGATTTATCCTGCCATAGCACTGCCAGTGGCAAGGAAGTGTGGGTGTTCCTTGTTTGCCTGGGCAGAAATGAAGATCACCTAGTTTAAATTACTAGGGGAAGTGCTCTGAACTAACTAAGGCAGCAAAAGTTGCCCTCACAGGCTCCCCCCTGGGCTCTGCTCCAGAGGTGGTAACTTTCAGAGAGGGGTATCAATGTTTTGCACAGGTCCAACTACCTGATAAATGAACATGAGCATAAACTGTGACTGCAGGTTTGGCAACTCTGAGTTGCCTTAAAGCATGTGTCTTTAAACAGGCTTCTTGGGTGAAGACAAGGAAAATATATTCACAACCTGACTCGGAAGATGAGAAGAACTGTCATTTCTTTTCAGGCTTTTCCTGATGCTTCCACACTGTCCTTATCCCTTAACTGGTTCTAAGCTTTTGATAGCCTTTGTCTGTCACAGCTCTATTTTTGTCCCAAGAGGTGTATTTATGTGACAAACCAACACACTTGTACAATACAGCTTTCTCTGACAGCAGTTTTTCTAAAAACTCGGTTCCAAGCTAATAAACAGAAATACAGTGAATAGGTCACAAATAAGATTATAAGAAAAGAAGAGATGGATTGAGAGATGCTGGTGAGGAAGAAATGCAGCAGCTATGTTAAATGAGATGAAGGGTCGGTGAGGCTCAGACAGCCTAGAGTGACAGAAGCTGCACAAAGGCAACAGCTTGCCACCATGAGCAGTGATGCTGCCAGAAAGGCCCAGAAAGAAGCAGGTCACTTCATGATATGAAGGACTGTGTGAAGAGGCAGCCTAAGGATGATAAACAAGGGAGAGCGAGGATCTACAAAGGCAAAGCCTAGGGGCTAAGTAAAATTCAGGAAACAGGTAAAAATATGGGGGGATGAAAAGCTGTCCATCTTCATATGTGTCCTACCAGCTGTTAAATCAAGAGGTGGCTCTATGTCATTGGAAAAAAAAAAAAAAGGTGGAAGTCTGTGATATCATATTTTGCAATCTTGTAATAGAGATTGGAATGGAAATGGAAAATAAAACTCAGAGGCTCCCAGGTAGAGGTTCTGGTCAGAAAACAAGTACAGTAACACGTACTTAATGCCCTCCACCAGACTCCAAGCTGATAAGGCTAAATACACTGTAATATGGAAATCAGCTCCATGATAACAGTTCTGGATTTGAACCACCCAAACAAGGAACAGTCTGCTATTTTGGATATGTGGTCAATCCATTGGCACAGAAGGTATCATATCCATGGTGTCTATGGTTGTTTTGGGAGATTTGTACAGTCTTCTCATCCAGGACTCCGTAAAAGTAATCGGACTGGAACTACAGTCAGCACAATTAGGGTGGAGAAAGGTCAAAGTGATGGAAGAAGCTGTTGGGATCCAGAAGAGAGAAAGAGACTGAAGAAGCCAAGAAAATATCTCCCAGCTTTTTTTCTTCATTCCTACTGGGAATTTGTTTACATTAAAAAATATGTTGAAATGAATTTATGTTACAGTAGCTATAAATGAAGCTGTTACAAAATCTGTCAGCTCTTCACTTGTTATTTATTACTTCTAGAGGTTAATAACTAAAGTTCATATGTGAGTATGAATAATTAATTCGCTCCATTTCTTGTCATGCTTAAGGGCTAGGCTTATCCTTACAAGACATATTTCAGCATAACAGAACCTAACACTAAAGTACCTTGCATCTCACAGAGCTCACAATTCTTAGTTGAACAGTTAGCTCCTGGTACAGCACACGGGAGAGCTGGCTTACTACAAGCTGGATTCAGAAACAGAAAGCATCTGTCCAGCCCAGTGGTTGAGTATTCACTTGAAGGGAATCCATTAATTATTTTGAAAGCTAGGACCAGGACCTGGAACTGCTTTGAAACCCAAGCACATGCTTGGGTTTTGGGAAGAATGCCAATTACATGACAATTTTGATAATTGACAATTTTGACAATTTGGCTGGAGCAATCTTTTCTTTCATTGCACCTTCAAAAGTTGTGTCATAGCAAACTGTGCTCTGTGCTAGCAGTCTGCCCATACGCTGTCACCCACTACAGAAATACTTGCTTCTCTGATAATGCCTTGCACTTGAACTCTGAGATTTTGTTTAATTATCTCAATGCCAAACATCCTGTGTACCAAAAGTTAGTTAGCTGAAACCTGACAGAGCTCATAAGAGCAATCGTAGCCCTCGAGAATAAACACAAGCAGTGGTTAAACTCCTCTTCTGAAGTAAATTTAAAGAAACAGGAATTCTTACCAGAAATGCAAACCATATGCAAAGCCACTCTGTATATGAAGTATGACATGGACAAAGACCCCAAGAGGAAAAATCTGAAAGCACATTTTGGAGATAGCATTGGATGAAATGAGGCCTTGAGCCGGGAGTGAAGAAACACACTGCCTCATTTTGTGGGAAGAAAGGCTCCTTTTAATTAATAAGATTGAACTAACTTAATCTATCATTTAATTTTTCAACTGAAAACAGTCCACATGTCTGACAGATGGGATAGCAGTACCGTGGGGTAAGGCAGATAACCTGCTTCAGTGCAGTCATTAAGGATAGAAAAGCTCCTCCAGAGGGTGGTGCAGAGGGAAAGCTTTTGTGCGATACACCTGTCAGGCATGCAAAAGCTAAAATCATGGCAGTTCAATGAGATCAGTGCAGAAAAATAGCACCTATAAAAATAAGGGAAGCCAGGCAGGAACAAGGCATCACATGCATGTAACAAAAACTCATTAGAATATATAGCTTTTTATTGTAAAGATGCCCCCCACAGGTTTTGTATTAAGGTTGGGGCAATCAAGTGAGTGTTTGCTTATCAAATAGTGAGTGGGATCTCAGGATCTATGAAATGCACAGAAACTATCATCGTCGTAGATAGTAAAACACAGTAAAGACATGGGATTTGCCACACAACAACCTATTTGTCTTAAAACACAGTTACTGTCATGGCCCCAAGGGCCCAAGGGCACCACAAGCCCTGACCATCCTTGCCCACTCCCTAAGGGCTCCCCACACCTTGACCATGGCCAAATGCCTGCTGGCTGCCTTGCTCCTGGCTGGGGCAGTGGGATAGGCCCTGGCTGCCAGGCTCTGCCATCACCCAGCCCGGGGAGCTCCCATGCTTCCAGGCCTAGGAAGCCACCAGCCCCACTGCCCCCACCCCCCCAGTACCCTGATTATTTTGGTAGGTGAGAATGGGAGAAAAATTTACCTTTGAAAAATGAACATCTACTACCTTGAGCCTGCTCAATGAGTACTGAATGAGTTAATGGTTTGTTGAGGTGCAGTCATGGCTATGAACTTCGTAATAAATGCAGGTGCAATAAATCTTTAAAAAAAGGTCCTACAAATTTGGTCTGTGGAAATTCCCAGGTTCAGGTGAAAACACAGTTCAGGTGAAACATGATTTATTGGTAACTGAGCTTCAGTCAGTAAGTTGGTTTTGCCTCCAGAGCAGAAATGGAGAGCTGCATGCTATGGGAGATTTCCAGTCATCAATAGAAACGGGAGTGATTGAAATCTGTTTTACAAGTCCAGGGTCTTATGAAAGTTGCAGCTGCTAAGATTACTTTGAAGTTGGGCGGGTAGAAATGTCTGTCTTTTGTCAGACGTTTTGGTCAAATATGGACTTTAGCAACCACAGATAAAGGGAAGAAAGGTCAAAAAAGCTGGGTGAAGATGTGCTCTGACACATACAATGCAGCAAATTTAAGTGAGGAATAATAAAAAGGTCTAACAAACCACTGAGAGTAAAGCCAACCGAGCAAATGCTGAAGCTGTAGTGTATGGACCAAGAGAGAGGTTGGGGGAAAGGGACCCTCTGGCCAGCCATCTTGCCACCAACCACCTGCACAAGGTGGGAAGACTTTTATGGCCAGTGAGGAAGTGTCTCATTGGGGAGGTGGAGATGAGCCTCCGATCCACTTCTGTTCCTTACCTGGGCTGAAAACTGAGCCAGCACACACGTAAGCAGCTTCAAAAGGAGGTAATTTACCTTAGGCACACAATCAGTGAAGGAATTTCTAATGATTAAAAGAAAATTGGAGCTGTGCAGAACTGGCCAAGTCCCCAGATGTTCATAGATGTATGGAGCTTTGTACACAACCTATCTGTGGGGTTTTCCAAATCCCAAAACAATTGCATAAAATGAGTAAGAAGCCAGTCTGGGGTCATTTACAGATCAGGAAAAGGAAATGCTGTGTTTCAAACCCCCTTTCCTATGAAATACAGATGCTAGCCCTTACACACTGTGAGCAGGACTGGCACAAGAAGACAGAGAAGGAGAAAAAGAAGTTTATTGGAGTGACCATACAAACTGCTCTTCACTTCCCTCTTCTCCCTAAATCCCTCTTCCTAGCCCCTTCCCACTCATGTTTCTTTGCAGTTCTAAATCCTATGAAATGCCTTCAGAGTTTTACAGTCTTTTGCAATACATCCATGCCACAAGAGAATACTCATTCTTTCTGTGATATATTTTTAGGCTGCACAAATCTGGTCCTATTCTATTGGTAATGGTTTCTTGCAATTTACTGAAACACTCATTTAAAAAAACACAGGCTGCTCTTATTGGATGACAGATCCAAAGTTTTCACAAATTCCTATGTTGTTGTGCTTCATAAACCTGAGTACGTGCAATGCAGTAGCCAGACATGTGAGTTACATTCCAATAGCATGGTGTCAAACAAAGTACTCAATCAGAAGTCAAAATAACTTCATAAATGCCCCCGATCTGACTCAACCCTCCCCAAATTAGGGCTTGTCTGAGTGGGGAAACTTTCTGGCACACTGACTGTGGAAAAAAGCCATTCCCCCAGAACAACTTTGGAAGTGTGGCAGTTTGGAATAGAGTTACAGAGCTTCCACATAGGATTTATACCATATAATCTACAGTGGAATAACTCTTTTGGCTAACTTCACTGTGAGCTGGTACTGTGTAGACAGGCTAAAATCCTAGACACACCTTGAGTTTCAAAGCAAGCTATATGAAGGTATGAACCATATAGCTGGGTGTAGAGACTGTGGGGGAAGGGAATGGACTGGCAAGAGAAGTAACCCCCCTTGCAAGGGCAGCCCTTAGGAGCCTGCAGGGTGTTCTATGGGACATATCCCACCTGGGCTTGGCATGCTGCAAGAGGGGTGCTGCCTGGGGCTGCTAGGATGAGCTACAGACAAGGTGGGAAGTGTTTCTGCTTCTGCTGCCAGGAGACATTGTGGCTGGCAATGGCAAGGTAGCCATGGGGAGCTGCTGGTCTATAGAAAATGGCCATGCCTGATGCTGCTGCCACCTTCCTGAAGGCTTTCCCTCTTGCTTGTTTCTGTCTGAGAGGGTGGGCAGCCACAGCCCCCACACCGGCTCTAGCACATAGCTATTCGACAGAAAGTGCCTCTCGTGCTGGCTTGTCCCAGATCTAATCTTGACAGCATGACAGTTTGCCTGGATGTCACCGTGTGAACCTCCAAGACCAGCAAAACCCCATTTTGGACATATCTGAAAAGCCAAACTTATTTTATCTACTCTCCTCTTTTTTTTTTTTTTCCCCCAAAATTCTTTTGGACACTAGATAGATGGAAACAAAGATACAAGAAGAATGCTTTCCTTATGTAGTGTAGGTATTCTTAACTTTGCTTTTTTAGCAGCTTTGTTGTTGTGCTCTACATGTCAGCTCCCATGACACCTTAAATATATGAGAGTTCCACGCTTGTGGTTATTTCTGATCCCCAGAGCTGGTCTCCCACATCACTGCTCACATGCTCAAGCTCCCAGAGCAACGTTAGTATTTTGCCTGCGAGCAAAAGACTGAATACCACATTCCCTTTCTTGTTGGTTGTAACATCTCTCTTTGCACAGTTCTTCCTGCAGTCTGAATGAAATCTGCCCGCTTTAATAAACGATATCTGCAAGATCCGACTCTTGTTACCATGTTTCTTTTGCTGTTACTTACCACAGGGCGAGGGTGCAAAACAATGAACAAGAACCGTTTAAAAAAAAAAAAAAAAAGGACCGTTTTATACCTGCTTTGCAGAAATGTAAAGGGCTGGAAAACCTACAGAGCGAGCTACTGGAGGAAGCCCAGGGCTTCCAGGGAAGTTGTGAAGACCCCACCCCTGGAAGTGTTCAAGACCAGGCTTGATGGGGCTTTGGGACTTTGAGCTACCAGTCTAGTGGGAAGTGTCCCTGCCCGTGGCAGGGCGCTTCAGGTTCGGACCTGATGATCTTCACCAGATGAAGTTCCCTTCCAACCTAAACCATTCAGTAATTTTGTGACTCCACGATCCCTGGTAGGTGGCGCGGAGGCTATTTTCATCTGCACTGTTCTCTCGGTGGGCAGCAAGGGCTGTTGCAGTCTCTATTTAGTAGAGGAACACGGGTCCTGCTGACAGTAGCCCGTACACAAACTGTCCACACACCTAACCAAGAGCTTGCCGTGCGCAGGGGCAGCCTGCAGGTATATATTCTTCGGAAGACGCTGAATCCCGCCGGTAACTTCCGTCGGTTGGCGGTGCTTTTCGCGCGGCTTCGCGCAAAGCAAAGCCAGGGCGCGGAGCGCACCCCTAAGCCTCCCCGCTCCCCTCCCGTTCCTCGGACTCCCCGTTCGGACGCCGGTTTCCCGACCCTGAGCAGCCAGACGGGGACGGGACGAAGGAGGAGGGGGGGGACTGGGGGTCGGTGCCTGGGCTGCGGGCAGGGCGGGGCGGGGGCGNCCTCCTCCTACGGCGTGGGGTCGCTTTGTGGAGCGGCAGCCAGCAGCCGAGCGGCGAAGGGCTCCCGAAAAGTGCCGTGGTCGCGTCTCCGGAGCCACCTCGGCTTGCAAAGGGGGTGGCAGGAGCAGCCCCTTTGGGGGTCGGGGCTTCGTGAACGGGCGAGAGCGAGCAGCCCCCAAATTCCTCTCAATAATTCGCGTTCCGGCGGCACTCGATGCTGCCCAGTCGAAGCGGATGCTGCCGCCGCTCTCCGCCGGGGAGGCTCTGGGCGCTAAATGGGGCTCATTACAGCCCAGGGGGGCTGCAGCGGGCAGGGATGGAGGCACCGGTGCCGTGCTTGTGTCCACCCGCCGCTGCCGCCGACCTGGACCCCACCGATGGCACCGCGGGCTGTGCGGGGCTCCGGCGGGTCCGGTGAGGGTCCCTGTACCTCCCCGTTCCTCGCTGCCGGCGAGGGCCAGCCTCTGAAAACGTGTCCCCGGCGGGTTCCCTCCTCAGGGCGTCCCGGCGTGGAACCCGGCGTGTGTATGTGTTACTTTTTCCACCTTGTGTCGGCAAATGAGGCTTCAAATGATGGAGGTTTCAGAAACAGGGCAGTCCTTTTTTTTTTTTTTTATGGTGTGTTTTTGAAGCGCACGCTGTTAAGTAGAGGCAATATTCTTCTGACACACAATGCAAAGTAACGAGGCTTGTCTTGAAAGCAGTTTGAGCTTTGCCATTCTCTTGTGGATCTTGACAGCTGCATTGCATCGGGTGAGAAAACCAAATCAAAGATGCTTTGCTACTTACCCGAGGTGTATGCTAAAATTCAAAACTTGGGTCCAATTCTGCTCTGCTTAAGTTAGCTGAAATTTACACCAATGATATTTTACCAAATTGGTTCAGCCTGCCTAGTGTCAACACAGCCTTATGAACACAAGGTGTCCAGTATTAATGCAGCGACTTCGGTGTGTATGTTGTGCTTGTAGATTGTTGGCCGAGCTCGCATCTGGGTTGTGACTTCTGGTGACTGACTGCACGACTGCTTTAATTGCACCCCTCGCTGAAGCAGTTGCACTTTAAGGATTGTAAATACAGGCCAGGCATCTGTCATCTGTTTTACAGGACTGTGATTAAGCTGCAAAACCGTCCTTTGCCCTCACGGAATAACTTCCCTTTTGTTCTAGGTGCTGCTGTTGATGTTTCCACAAGAAAAATTGGTGATCTGTTTACTAGAACAGTAATTAGTCACATAAAAGAAGGTCATACACCTTACTGCTTGTTAGCTTTTCATTTGTCAGACAACAAAAGTTCTGTCAAAGCAATAAGAAGGAAGAAACATAACATTAACTTTCAAAAAGTCTGAGTTAAGTAGTAATATTATGTATTTTTTTTTCCTCCTGTAGAGGATGTAGCCCTTGCCTTTGAAAAGCTTGCAAGCCATGAGCAATATGGTGTATTAGCCCAGCATTGCAAAATTAATCTGAAGAGTCATTTGCTCTGACACAAAGTGCAGTAGCGTGCCCTACATAAAGGTGAAGAAGAGAGTTAATGGTTTTGACTCCCCTATTAGACAAAATTACCTGCCCCAGGGAAAAAGCAAGTAAATTTTGCCAGTCTCTGTTAGTATTTCAGCATGTATTTATGCTAATTTGTGGTTGCTGCATGTGGACTTTGATCTTTCTTAAGAACTCTTACTCCCTTTCAACATGTTGATATTACTTTAAAAGATCAGTAAATATAGCACTTCGGCTTTAATCTGTATCCAAAGTCCCACCCATAAGTATAAACATTTTCCTTTCCTTGCACTGGAGCGTATATAAATTGCATTTAGGGAGCAGGGAGCAAAAGATGCAATAGCAGCAGTGCGCTGGGCCCGACCCAGCTTCCACAGAAAAATGTCTGTTGAAGAAACTGGATGGAGCCGTTAGCTGGATAATTTAATTTGTGCGAGGCAGACATCCTGCAGCTGCTCTTTAGAAAAATATTTGCTGACTTATCTGAGAGAATTATTGTTCTCCTTAAAATAAGCCTCAGCGTGCAGAAGAAAAGAGGAAGCTGGATGAGAAGCCCAGGTAGCAGGCCTGGTCTGCTCTGCCTCCCGTTCAGCAGTGACATGACTCTGCTGCTATAATGGTGTTTTGGGAGAAAAGTGGGCACGTGGGAAGGATGTATACTGATGCTCCGTGGGGGTCGTTCCTCAGCATTACCAAGAAGCTCCCATTCACTGCGCTGTAGGCAGGAGTGCCTTCGGTTCCGGCTGTTGCAGAAAAATACTATACATCTGAAAGGTGTTAGAGAAAAAGCCCCCCTGCACTACTACTTCTTTCATATTTTTCAATAGTTAGGTGCTGTCTGTAACCTGCCCTTAGTATGTGATGATGCTCACTGGAACAGAAGGAGGCAGTTGGGTAAGATGCTGCTGGAGTGCTGGAACGTGCGCCTCGCACGGGAGCTGCTCCTGTTGGGACTTGCTGTGTAAAATGTGATGTGGGATAACGCCAGGCTCCTGCTGATCAGCTAATGCTGCTGTCATCTGTGATTTAACAGTTTTTTGACTTCTCAGTCTTGCTGCCCAGTATCCTTCTTTTGCTATTTCTTATTTGACTTTTATTCTTCTAGGACGACAAGTGGTTGTAGCTGTCTCCAGAGGAGCCTTGATCTCCATCCCCATCCCAGTTTTCTAACTCGGCTAGTTATAAAAAATTGTTCTGAATAAAGAATTAGGCTAGAAGAGTCAGCCCTGAAACTTTCCCTCCCAGCTTTTATTGCTGGAAGATATTATAAAGTAGCACTCTAAATACTGAGTGGAAGTGTTTTCAGAGACTTCTAAAAACTATTTCAGGCTGTTGATAGATCTGTGCTAGCTTTTGATGCTTGAAAGAAGGTGGAATCATAACTTCTTCAGTACAGTTACACAGTCATATTTTCATGTGTAAAGTGTTAAAACTAGTAGAAATCCCAGAGATCCATACTCAGAATTAAAAATATGGATGTGTGCAGTAGAACCATTTGTCTGTATTGCTTAGAATGGCCTGAAAAAAATAGTTCCTGTATGTTTTACCAACAGTTAGGGTGCCCACAAGGGAGCGGTCTCCTGTGGTAGCTGAGGTCAGACTTCTTTTTTCCAGTAAGAATGCATCCCAACTAAAAGGGGACATATGCCATGAGGGAAGGAGGAGAGTCATTTCAAGATGGATCAGAAGGAAATTTTGCAGAAAAAAGGCAGGAGAGGGAAGGTCAAACTGTCTCTTCATCATGTGAAGTTCCCAAGCAGTCCTTCCCAGGGCAGAAGGGGAAGCAGATGCAGAAATCAAGTTTATCCTCTTCCCCTTACGTGGGGGGTCACTTTGCCCTCTGTGTGCAGTACGTCACGCTGAACTGCCATTGCTGTCCTTGTCACTGGAGGAGTGTTGGGGTTGCTGGCCCAGCTGAACTCAGAGAGCGGTTGAGGTTGTAGGGTTCTTCGTGATGTCTTCGCCAAGCTTGTGCTCAGCTCCAGAGCAGTTGTGCATAGCAATGGCTGCAGGAATCAATTGCCTTCAGTTGCTGCCAAGCTTGAAAGACAAAGATCATTCCTTCCCACCCCCTTAGTTTCCACTATGGAAGAAAAGTGGGGGGAACAACTCTTTCACCAGCTTTCAGTCTATAATGTTGGGGTAGATGAATTTGAAGAAGAGCATTGTGATAAGATCATTGAGGGCCCACTGATGTTTCTCTAACATTGCACAGAGGTTGATTGGGAGCTGCAGCCTAGCCTCCTTTGAGGCACAGCAGATACTCTGTGCCCAGCATGCTTATACTTTTAGTAATACTACTGGTAAAGAGTTTCGAAAGGTTTCCTTCATTTCGACTTTCCACAGCTGGAACATGCTTGCTTGTGTTCCCTGCTTCAAGGGCAGGGCTTCCAGCTTGTGTCCTTGAAGGAGCAAGTGTTGAACAGCAATCAGTGGGAAGGATGTGGGGAAAAAAATAATTTTGAGGCTTTGAACTTCGCTTCAGGGAGCTGTCAGAGGAAGTATCTAATAAGCCTGGAATCTTTTATTTTGGACACACAGCTTGTGGCACCCTTTTCTTTGGTGTTCCTGTGCTGTGACGTTTGGAAGATCACTGCATCCCAATGCAGAGTCCTTCATGGAGGCCTTTGAAAAGTTGACCAGCTCCTGCAACCAACTGACTTTGGCACTGCCAAGTTTCTGCTCTTACAGTGAAAATCCATTGATGCTAATAAATTTCTGTATCAATATACCTGGTTTCTTGCTGTGCTGTGCAGCCTGGTGTGCGCATTTAGGACAATCTCGAAAGTCTCACAGTTTTCATTTTGAAGTGTTTTACTGATAGCACAAGTTCCAGCTTGTGACACTGGTATAAGCTGTGTAGCTCATACCAGCAAAGTTGTGTTTCAGACTGGTGGGGCAAAACCATCATCCCATGAACGATGGCGTAAAGGTTACATTTCTGGAGGGCTTCTGAACACCAAAGCCATGCCAAGCAGAAGCAGTGCCTCTTCCTGCTGTTGATGTTGGCTGCATTCTCCAAAGTTTCTGAGCTGTGACTCCTCGTATTTAGTTTTTTTAGAAGCCAATGGTTGTTTTGTCAGTAGTTATTTTTAGGTTAATTAGAGAGCAATATGTTTTGCTTAGAAAACATTTTAAGGGGGCTGCAGACTACCTTACCGAGGTGGAAAGAAAAGAAAGTTTTTCATAGGTTTGTTTCTGGAAGTCAGGAAATAGCGTTCAGCTCATCAGTAGCATGTATTTCACATGTGCCTTTCATAAGATACATTTGTGCAACTGAAGCGTAGTCATCCTTGCTGGGCTGGAGCCTAGCAGCCCTGCTGGCACCACCAGTATTGTAAAATGACACAAGAATTCTCTTAAAGCTGCAAAACGCATAAGGACTGAAATTGGCAATAGAGGCACTACATTGTGCAGGGTCTGCTTGTGGTTTTTTAGGTATGTTCAGTCGGAATCCAACCAAAGGAGAACTGTGAAACCCCCCACCATTACAGAAGTCTTGGCTGCTTCTAAGTCCTGGTTGGTTTTTTTCACCTGGTGATACCTCGCTGAAATGGTTAGGTTACTTTTTTGGTGGTGGTGGTTTGGTTTTTTTCCCCTGATTGTATGTTTGTGGCAGCACTTTGTATTTAAGCTAGTGTGCTTTAACCAGATTTTTTTTTCTTTATATGTATTTTCATTTGGTGAAGCCTCTACATGGGTGTGAAGGTTGCAAAGCTCTTTGGTGCTAGCTGTTGCAGAGCCTGCTGCCTGGTGAAAAGGAATCGTGTTTGAAATCAAGCATGGCCAGTCCTAAGTTATTTTTGAAGCCGAGTGGCATGGGCTCTTATGAAAAATGCTCCAGAAGCTTTTTCCATGATTCTATGGAGGCGTAAGATGAACTTTTTGCAAGAGTGAGGGCAGCAGAAAGGAAGAGGAGCTTGAGCTTTGTGTGTCGTCTGGAGAGTTTAGTGTGCTGGTCCCATGAGTAACCTGAGAAACCCTGCAACCTTTCAACACTCTTCTTGCCCCAGTGTGCTGCAAAGGTGTAAGGAAAAGTCTGAGGTACCTCATTAATAACTATGCTGTTAGTTGGCTCGATGGTACCACGTTGCACTTCTATTATGGTGATTTTAGCCAAATCTTAGGTTTCAGCTTGGTAAAACCATTACAGTCTCATGAGTCTGGTTTTTGGCTTTAGAAGATAACTCAAGGAAAACTGGTAGGTCTTTGACTCTGTGAGTGGGTGCAGATAGTGTCAGTGTGTTGGCACAGAATAAATCCAGACCTAAACCCTAGCAAGTGAGTAACATAACTATTTTTTTTTATTTTTTTCTTTTAATATGGGGAGTGAATATGATGTTACTTTACAAAAAAATAATCTAGCACAAGAAGTGTAAGTTTGTGTCTCTTGGGTGGATGCACACCCAGTGGAAGGTGACTTAGTTCTCCTGAGAGGGATGAGAGTAGCAGCTCCATCCCATGCTCTCCAGTGTGGTGACTGTGTGTCTGTTACAGTTCTGGAGGGAAGTGTGTCCTCTGGGTAGTTTGATCTCACCGACCTTTTCTGCCTCAGGGCTGGTATTTTTCCTTAGTGAATCACAGTCCCCAGCTGTGGTCAGAGCCAGGAACCTAGTTTTGGGTGGAGCCCCGGTAGGAGGGCAGGAGTTAAAAAGTCACTGTGAATTAAGGCTTTTGCTGAGGGGAAGAAAAATGAATTACCAGCCTTCAGTTACTAATTGTGGCTACTTTACAAGTTTTGGGATGTGACCTCAAAATTTGCTAGATTGATTATGACTTCAGGCTTGTATGAGAGGGTCATGGCTTAGGCATTCTCATTTCTCTTGATCTTCCTGTTATTTTTCATTACGTGACATTTTAAACCATTAGTGAGACACGCAGGAGGATGGCTTCATGGTGAAGCAACAGTTCAGGGCAAGTTTGGGATATTGTTAGTTCAAATTTTGTGTTGTGGCTTTTATTGATTGATTTAGGATTTTCTAGGATGTCCTATGTATGTCTGAAATTTGAGCATTACCCATTGGTCATATTTACTGTAATGCAACTTTTTTTTGGACAACCCCCTGATTAAGAAAGGTTACGTGGGTTACTCTGTTGGTTAGAAGTTCATTAAGTAGCTCAAACACTGCATTCTTTTGCAGGCAGGACTTTTGAAGGTTTGCATGCAGAATGGGAATTGATATTAACTGTCCTTCAGATCTGCCTTGCGAAGTAAACTATACCCCTAAGTAAAGGTGAACACTGAAGAAGTCAGTGTTAGATGGGTTAGATGCTCTTGATGTTGGTTGGGTTAGATCTTTCTGTGAAATTATTTGGGCCTCAGTTTAGTTTTGTTCCACACAAGGGGAAAAGGAAGGGAGGGGAGTTCAGCAGCAGACTTGAGGAGCCAGGCTGTGCCTTCACTAGGGATCCTGGCTGATGGCGTGCACAGCATTAACAGCTGTGTTGGAGGACTTGGGAAATAGAAGGCTAAGTGCACTTTGATGTGTTAGTGTTGCCTCTTCCTATATATTCTTGGGAAACTATTCATAATCCTTTATTATAGGTCAGTGAGGCACAAGTGTGTTAATACAAGTCTCTGCTTTGTTTTGGAGGACGCCCTTGTGGGAGATGCCATAAGGATACCTTAGCAGAGGAAAATGTTTGGTTGTTGCTTTTTTGCCTTGGGGCAAAACTACATTACCACCCTGAGCTAGTTTACCTAAGAGCTTTTTACCATGGCATGTCTGCCTGTATACTAGGGTAGTCATGAAAAGTACTGAGAGTTTTGGGGGTTGTTTTCCATGTTCTTAACTTCTTGACATGGTAAGGCTGCCAGAATGGCACCTTGCTGCCCAAGCCTGCCATCACAGTCCCAAAGTCAGGACTGATTCTGGTGCCTGTAGCGTACCTCGGGTAGAGACCGGAGGCTCAAATGATTGATGAGTGCTAGCTGTCATTAACTCCAGCTGGAATTACAAAGCTGAGTATTTCTGAAAGCTGTCATCAGAGTTAACAGCCCCAAACCCCTTGTCCCGCTTTCTCTTACAACCCTTCAACAGGCTTCAGAAAACTCATTTTGATGAACTTTGCAGTATCTGGAGAAAACATTTCTGCAGTTCTTGAGATGCTGTTGGACTGTGAAAATAGTGTTACTAGCAAACTCTTGCATGGCTTTGATGTTGTGCTCTGCATGTGTCTATTCTCCTCCTTCCCGGCCTTGCTAGCAGAAATTAGGAGGTTTTCTCTGGAAAGATTCTCACATCCCCCCTTTGCGTTCAGCCAAACTGGGTCTGCTTTGGGGGACAGGAGATAAGAGAAGTTTGTTCCTTGTTTTGAAGAAGTATTGATGTTTATAGCATTAACGGAAATGGATTATTTGGTCCTGTTTTAGTTGCTCCTGTTTAGCATGCCATTAAAATGTTTACTGAGATGAAGCTAAATATATTTGTCAAGAGAATGAGTTTGTTTTTCTTATGAAGTTGTTTATCTTAAGGAAAACTCAAATCCCTTTGTTTATTATACCCATCTGGCTTACAGAAGCAGTGGAGATCATTTCCATTTGACCATTTCAGTGGGTCAAAGCCCAACTGTGTATTTTGGTTAGGGTATATTTTTATTTGCTTCAGAAAGGAGCCAAGTTGGCAGGACATGGGAGTTCACATCGGGACAAGGAGTAGATGACATTTCTGCAGGTCAGACTTCTTGCTTTGCTGGTCGTTGTCTTGGTTCTCTCCCTCTTATTAAATATAGACTGTGGTTTTGTGATTAGGGTTTATCTCCTCAGTACAGCTTTCTGGTGATGGGTATGATAGATAGGTTTGTTTGGTTTGTGTAATCAGTTAGTATATTCCCTGGAAGAAAATGAGAGCGGTGTTTGCAACAGAGCTTTGAAGGGTGGCATTTCCTGCTGCTCTTCAGACTGTGTACCGGGGTGTCCGATGAAGCGAGCTCTTTGTTGTTGAAACTCCCAGAGTCGGGTTTGGCCGTGTGATACTTGATAAGCTATTTCAAAGGGTGGACAAACACAGCCAATCTAAGCTAGAACATATAATTTGCACAGCAGACCCTTTCCCCCCTCGCCTTGCAATTACATTTCTAATATTTTGTGCACCAAATTTGAGAAGTTTTAATAGATGGTAGATGGGATTTGGGCATAAAGTTGTGCAGCGCTTGCAGCAAAAGGGCAATTCTCTGTTTTGTGTTAGTTTTGAGGGTCTTTACTCCTAATTTCTATTTCTATCGCACCAGTTTTTCCATCATTTTTCGTTGGTGATTCAGTACCTTAAATGACTGTAATCCTGGTGCCGTAGTAAACTTCGGGGTTTTTTTCTACAGAAGCCAATGAATAAATGTAACTGCAATGTAATGAAATAACTGTATTAAACTTTTACTGTATAGTTAGTCCTTTGTCATTAGAATGCCTTCGTGCTATGTCATCTGTAGCTGGTGGAGGACAGAAGGTGGTAGCCAAATCTCTGTGTTTTATTGTGAGCATCCAGTGGTCCTTTGTAGCTTGTTCTTAGTTGTCCTTACTGAGTGTAAAAAGAAGACATTAAGGTGTGGGATCCTTTTACTTTGGATAGTGATTCGGCATTTGCTGTGTTCCAGCGCTTCTGGAGTTGGGAAAAATACAGGCTGTTATTTTGATTTCTGGAACTTGTATGCTGCTTACAGAAGCACTCCTTTATACTGCTTGCAAGTATTTGATTTTTGAAAAGTGCATGGTTGCTTTATGTAGTCAGAGAGTCCACAAAAGCTTTGCTGTTTTCCTGGGGATTTTGTTTTTTTCTGCTGGAAGGCACCAGAGTTTTTTGTAGGCAGCATGAGCTGCAGCTGAGCTGGAGTACAGGGATGTGCCTCCTGCTCCATGTGTAGATGGGAGTTGTCTCTCTCTAGGAAAAGAAAATAGTTGTGTGTTTATCAGTGGCTAAATTGAAGGAGAAAGAAGGGCTTAAGGCAGAAAAGGTCTGGACACCTGCAGCAAAAGATCATGGGTCATGTCTCTGTGGGGATGGCCTGAGGCTTTCCTGGGGAAGCGGAGGAGAGTAGCTGGTGTGAGGCTCTGAGCAGGGGCAGATGGAATTTTCCTAGCTGTAGGTTTTGAGTGTGTTCTTTCTGGTTGGGTCTCTGGTATTATAAATGTCAGCATTTTGGAAAGTCTTGCTTTTTAGGGATGTCTTTTTCAATATTTTTTTGTGGTATTAAGCAACGATGTGCTTCTGGATAGTTTCACATAGGGTTATTGGAGCAATCTGGGGTTGTTATTGAGAAAGCTGTAGTAATTTATGTCCTGAAAAATAGGACTTTGACATTTGTTAGTGCTGCACTGTTGGTGGCAATATTATTGTAGTAAAAATTGCCGGTTTTACTTTTATTGAGATTCCTACTTTAATTTTGTTGTCATGGGATCATCTTTTCCCTTAACTTTGTTCCAAGTGCTGTACCGGACAGTAACTAGTAATCAGCGAGTTGTTTCTCTGTAGAATAACAGTCATAGTGCTACCACTTGCTCTCCAGGAAAACAGTTGGAGTTTTTATTAGATCTTTGTAATTGTTAGAAGAAGAAATTTCAAGAGATGTCAGATGGGGCAAGAGCTTTACCCAGGACTGCGGCAGGCAGCCTGTGATTGGGGCCACTGGCAAGTCCACTTTTTAAATCTTCATCTCTGGAAGGGTCTCAGGACACCTGGAAGCTAGGATGCTTCATGTATGTCCTTTAGAAAACAAAAGGCTATGTCAATAAACTCAGAGCTATGAAGTCGCTGCTTCTTTTGTTGGTATCAATATTTATATAGCTTTCTGATACTTTATTCTACTCCAGCTGCAATGCTGGGCTATTGCTTCCTTTCCCTATTACCAACGAAGGGGAGAGGGGTGGGGAAAATAATCCCTTGTACTCTTTGCCAGTGCAGATCTAAATACACTATTTGTGCCACTTTCTCATAATAATCTGTTGTTCCTTGCTAATGCTTATGGTTCCCAACATTCTTGTATATTGCACGTGCTTTTTCCATTTCTTAAGTTAAAGTAAATGATTTGGTGCAGTTGGGGGAACATCTGCATAGGAGGAAACATGTTGCAATGAGTTGCTTCAGGATTATTTAAAAGCAAAAATAAATGGCAATCGGTTTGTATATCTGCTCCCTCTTTCTGACTGTAGTTGGGATTAACTGAAACAGATACTTATTTTTTCTTTTTGCCTTTACTTTGTTTGTTTATTCTTCAGTGACCTGGGAAGTTTGCTGACAGCTCTAAAGCCCTACTGAGCAAAAATAATAAAAACATCTGAATAGCTGAAAGCTTAAATTCCCTGCTGGAAAGGTGGTTTGTTGAGGATCAAAAAATAAGTTCAGAAGTGGTAACCATTAGTGGCTATAAATAAAGAGTTACTCATTTAGGTTCTCAGACGGATAAAAGAGAGAGGTTGTTCCACTTTTTCATCTTCACTGTGGTAAAAAGCAAGGTATGTCATGCCCTGCCATTTTTTTTTTTAGACAGCTTTAAAAATAGCTGCACTTGTGCTGTTTTCTGCTCAAAGAAAGGTCTTCAAGTATACTTGCATGAATGGAAAAAGCTGTTTGTCCCAGTCTGAAATAAATGCATGAATTTATGAATCATTTCACTTTCAGGAGCATTTGTTCCCTGCAGGACAGCATCTCTATTCTGTCAGTACATTTACAGTTTTGATAAAACGCTGAATTCTGTTCTAAACCAATATCTGTAATCCTGTGAGCAATAGGGAAACAGTGTAGGGAGTTGCTGATGTGTACCTAGTGGGTCAGAGGGTCTTGTCTTTTTTGAAGATAAAACCTGTTTTGCAAGTTGGTGAAGGAGCAGGCTGGTTTTCTTCCTTGGGGTCACCTGCTTTGGTGGTGAGGAGGGCGCAAGAGAGCATGGAGAATACTGATGTGCTGAGACTCCCCTGGGGACCCCGGAAGAGCCCTGGAGACTGCAGACCCTTTGTGGAGTTCAGGAGCAGCTTTAGAGGGGAGGTGGGTTTTTCTAGTCTCAAGGTGTTGGAATTAACCTTTTCCAGAGGAGTACCTTCTGCAGTCTGTGTCATTGGGTTTCTTGTACTGTGTACAGTGCTGATCCCACAAATTGCATTTTATAGAGTCTTTGTTTAAAGCAGCAGCAGCTTCCTTTTACACTTGGTTTAATATGTTTCAGCCTAATTAAGTGAGCAGCTTGGCGGCTTGCATGAATAGCTAAATAATAATTAACCTCTCTTTGACTTCACGGGTGTGGAACTGGAGACCTTCATCTTCAGACTTAGATTTCTTCTGTTGTGACCAAGCATTGACACTTGTTATGTCCTCTTTTCCCTTTAATGTTGAGTGTCTGTGGACATGTTATACTTCTCAGTCTCCCTTGGAAAGTAATAATAAAGATGCAATGCTCTTGGATTTACCCTGACTTGGTAGAAGTGTGGATTTCACAGAATCATAGAACATCAGGGATTGGAAGGAACTTTGAAAGATCACCTAGTCCAATCCCCCTGCCAGAGTAGAAACACCTAGATCAGGTCACACAGAAACACATCCAGGTGGGTTTTGAACGTCTCCAGAGAAGGAGACTGTACAACCTCTCTGGGCAGAGTGTTCCAGTGTTCTGCTACCCTCACTGTGAAGAAGTTTTTCCTCATATGTAAGTGAAACCTCCTGTGTTCCAGCTTGCATCCATTGCCCCTTGTCTTATTTTTTTTGAGTTTGAGTTTTTTTCAGGGGGTTGAGTGTGCTACTGGCTGTGGCTCCATGCATGTTTAACAGAAGGCTGTTTCAAAGGTCTCTCCTGAGCCACAGGTAGTAGAGCCGAGCAGACTGTTCCCCATGGTGAGCTTTGCTTCTCTTATCAGCAGATGTTGGCAGTTCCCAAACAAGAGGCCCTGATAGCAGCTTCTGGCTGGGCAGGAGGGGGAAGTCATTGTCAAAGGGAAGGCATGTGGATGGGTAGGTTTAAAGGCACAGGAGAGTTTTAGGGTTTTGGTGATCTGTAGCTATGCTATGCGATCATGGCTAAAGATAACAAACCCCTTTTGTTAAGGGGAACAGTGGGGGAAAGCATGGAGGCTTGGGTTTCTAAAATTTGGTGTCTTGACTTGCATAATATCAGAATGTGTGATTTTTATTTTTTTTTTCTTTTTTTCATGGAGATTTAGCTCCTGATGTTGCTCTACTTAAATCAAGATCTCTTATTTTAGCAAGGTTGGTAATGATGAATGTGGGACACACAGTTCCACCTGAATTAGAGAAGTCATAATGTATTTAAAATTAAGCATGTTCTGAAATACCTTGTGGGTTTGGCCTCTAGCTGGATACAAGTCACTTGGCTTCCCTACACCTCCCAGTCCAAGTTTGCCATGGGACAGTTAATGAACACCTAGGGAAAGATGTCCCTGAACATGTAAAGGAGGGAGGGGAAGGCTTGAACTAGGTTTTAAAGTTCCCTTCCAAGCCAAACCAGTCTATGACTGAATACTATCCCTGCTGGGATTCAGGAAACCCCCAAAACTCCACTTAATAGTAACCGGTCAAAATGACTACAATCCAGTGAGTAACAACTGCTGATATTAGTACAGATTATATTTAAGTAGCAGTGACTGTGGTTGAAGCATAGCTCCTGCAAGTCTGCTCCTAGGCTTATTAAAGCACACCCTGAAGTCTCCTTCTGCATTGCTGCTGTGGCTCCCAAGGGGGTCATGGTGGGTGACAGAGCCCCACATAAGTCATGCTGCCACATCCCCCTGTCACTCGGGAGCGCTGGTGTGGCCCTGGCAGCTGTATCCCTGCTGCTGGGGACGAAGGCAGGAATCTCTGCCACAATCAGGGCTCTGTGCTTTCCACACAGATGCTGCTTTGTCAACAAACGACTTGTCTGACTTACTACCGTTTTTTAACCCGTCTCAGTATCATTGTTACATTGATTTCTGTGTGACTGTAGAGCTGCTTTTATTGCAGACATGTTCCTGGAAAGCTGGAAATTATTATTTTTTTAATTTCTAATATTTCTTTTTAGTGAAGGCAGTAAGCCATCCCCTTACTGATGCAGTGCATGTCATGTGCTGAGGGGAGAACTTTTACCATCTGTGACTTTTGTAGTGGAGACATTCAGAACTGGCTCTGAAGTTCTGTAGGAGATTTTTTGGCTTTTTAGGAAGCTCTCCTGAAGAGATGATTGGCTTTTTGGTAGAGTGCAAATGTTGGCCCACAGAAGGCTAAGTTTCAGCGATGCTTCCTTTAATTTAGCAGAGAGGAAGCAGAGCCGTGTATGAAGTCAAGGAGTAAAGGAGAGCATATTTTGTAGGTCTGAACTCTGCTGAAGAAATTGAATTGCGTTAGGACTGGATAGGGGTAATTACATGCCAGCCTGTGGCCTTCAGGCACCAGATGGTATCACGAGAGCTGCTGTTAGGAGGAAGAAAAAAAAAAAAAAGTCTGAAGTTAGAGACATTGTGTAAAAAATAGATTTAAAGAAGAATTGGACGTTGTGCTCTCCTTGAAATGGTTGGGAAGAAGCTGCATATGACTTTATTCATTACTGTGTGAAGCAGTAGTAGCTAAGTTTTACAGGGCAAGTAATGTTCAACACCTGGGGCACAGCACCATCCCTGTTACTGACGCAGTGACCACGGGGACAGCAGCTGTGGATTTGTGTGAGCTTGGAGTCATTCACAGCCTGCCCTGGCTTGCTCTTGAATATTCAAGAATGGACTTGCTGGGAAACATTTCTGCTGGAAGCTTCTTTTTGCAATGGAAGAACCATTGAATACAAACACGTTTCCTATTTCTGTAAATGTGTCCATAAACTTTTTAGACACACAAAAAAAAAAAAATAAAAAATGATTTCACCTGAGGGAGAGACTTGTACAGCATATTAGGGTAAAAAAACCCAAACTTCTTGCAAGTTGGCTGGTGTTGTGTATTACCTCTGCAGGTTGGATATGTTTGAGATGTCTTAATGTGATCTTGAGGAATTAAAATGATGCATGTGTCACTGCATACTTCCAGCTATGTGCCTAGATTTTGTAGTTGTCCTGTAACAGTGGGGTCTTGCTTATGTGAATATCCAGTGGGGATTTGACTAGCAGGAGAAGAAAACATTGTGGAACTATGTGTATTTCTGAAAAAATACACAGAAGTTCTGACAGTCACATTTGTATGTAAACAAACATGCTTGTGGCTATCTGAAGATGAAAGGGAACTGAAAACGTGACCAAAACAATGTTGTATAAGTGCTTTCTTCAAAAGATCCCAGTTCAGCGATAAACGGCTGCCAGAGTTCAGCTCTGCTCATCCTATACGTGAGCAGCTAGAATGATGATGAAATTGTAGTCACTTCTTCAAAACAAAGACAAGTTGATACTTGAAACAACAGGGAAGTTGTAGGAAGACTGGCCCATGAGCAAGAGGGAAGGTGATGTCATGTGAACACTGTTGTGGGATTTGGATGATTTAAACTGCATTGCTGCATCTGCCAAAGTCTTACAGCCCTCAACAAGTAATTCAATCTGCTTCGTCCTTGGTTCTCTAGTTGCGAAATACTGTGGGATTTTCCATTTTCAACAGTTTTTTTTCCCCCCTTTTCCTGGGCAGAGATGTAGTATGTAAGGCTCTCCACCTCCCTGGGCTCTTGCAACGATGCAAATAAAACCAGGTCTCCATTTGACTTTCCTGGTGAAGAAGCAGGCACATAATCCTTGTGGTTTGCAGTATTTTCTGCTGCACACACATGAAAGTGTAGTGTGGAGCTCTAAGGACTCAAAATTAATTTCTTTCTACAGGTGAGGAAATCTCTGTTCCTCCCCGCAGAACAAAGTATGTTATATGCTGCATAGGGAGTTAAAAGTAGCATGTCCAGTAAGCAGGAAGTTACTAGTTTTGAGTTTTCTTTTCTTTGAAAAGAAAATTGGTTCCATTTAAGGCCAAGTCTTTTTGACCAGCCAAGTCAAAGCTTGGAGGAAGCTAATACGGAGCTGGCAGTGGAGAAATAGTTGCTACTGTAGAAATTACTTGCAGTAAAGAGCTAAGTGGCTTTTCATGATTCCTACTGCCCTACCATTTAGGAGCACCACAGGGGTACAGCTTCAGCAGAACTGTTGCATGGAGTTGGGTTTTCTGGTAATCAAGAGCAAGATACTTTTCAAATGTTCTATTGCTCTGATATTAATGATAACAGGCTCTTCTTTTATTATTTTTAGAGTACAAAAATACCAGTTTGGCTAAAGCAATCTGGATAATCAGTAACATGCTTAAAAATATTCACTTTTTTGAAATGATGCTTCTGAAAGTAATTCAGTAGGGACTGGTGGCCCTCCGGGTAACAAAGTCTGAACATTCTTCCCAAAGGAGGTCTGGGCTAAAGAAGCACTCATTCATTCTTGGGAGTGTGTTATGTTCACATCAGCTGAAATAAAGCACGCGCTCCTTCAGGCAACGGAGGCTTTCCTGAATCCTGTTTTGTTCTACAGTAATTTGCCTGTGTAATGCTTCTCGTTGCACAGTTCCATGCTTCAGCATTTGTAGAAAAGTTGGTTTTCAGCGGTGTTTAGGTGATTCATTTTACCTAGGAGCCATTAAAAAAAAAAAGAAAGAACACCATGCAAATTGAACAAATAGCTCTTCTGTTGACTCTCAGTGTAGTAATATGGGGAGTGACTTTATTAGTAGTATGAAAAGTAGTAAAAGATACTGGCTGTGTTTAGGCAAAGGAAGACATTTATATTTTTCTTTTAGGCTTGTTTTAGTGCCATAAAAATCTGATTATGAGTAAGTAAGATTAAATGTTTTAATAGCACTGTGTCAAGCAGTCATGGAAAATTCCCAGTCTGAACTTGTGCAGGCATTTGAATATTATGACGTCCATATACTTTGGGTTAGTGGTTTTTTTTCTTTTTCTTTTTCTTTTTTTTTTTCTGTTTCTAGGGTTATTTTTTTTATATTATTTAAGAAAAAAGCACCTCTCTAGGCAGGGAAGAGTCAGTAATCCTGCATCTTGAGTGCTACACTTGCATTTTAATTTAGGCACACTGCTAATTCGTCTTGAACTTAACTGTGCAGTCACCTTCTTTACAAATAATTTAAAGCAACATCCTTGTGATGGCAAGCCTATAAAGTCCTCCCAGGTTTCACAGACCATGCTGTGGGAAGTAAATGTTTATGGAATTGTCTGGGCTGATGTTTATAAACGAGTTGGTTGACTTAATTCATTGCTAAGTAAAATAAATTGCCGTATAAAGGTTCATGCTCCTGAGTAGACGTACTTTCAGAGGTAGCTAAGAGAAAGATCATAATTCCCTGGCCTTTAGGGTCAATAAGGGTTGCTCACGAAAGCTTGCTGTCCAGAGTGTCTAGTTTCCATCACACCTTTTGGGTGGGAGGGTGAAAGGAGGAGCTGGAAAATGCGGAGCAGGGCGGGATGTGTAAACCTACAGGAGCAGTTTTCTTACAGAAGCAAAGCATGCTTTTGTCAGACTTACAGTAGCTGCATGGGCTGTGTATGTTTTCTATCTGTTGAGGTATATGTTAGTGTATGGGTAGCCTAAGGTATTGGGTAGTGTGTTTTGAAATATTGTCATAGAATCATAGCATAGTTTGGGCTGGAAGGGACCTTTAAAGGTTGCCTAGTCCAACCCCCTTGCAATGAGCAGGGACAGTTTCAGTTATATCAGGCTACCTACAGCTCGGTCCAACCTGACCATGAATGTTTCCAGGGATGGGGCGTCCTCTCTGCGCAACCTGTTCCAGTGTTTCACCACACTCACCATAAAAAAAAAAAAAAGAAAAAAAAAAAAAAGACTTCTTGAAGATGGGATGGCCAGAGTGGAAAGAGGTGCCAGCTTCTGGGTATGCTTGTGCTAGCATCAGGGTTCCCTGCCTATAGGTACATCTTGAGCTCTGCACAAAAATACTTGTCCTTCATGTGCAAATACATTTCACACCCTTTAGGTCTCCACCATCATTTCATTTTTTTCACCAGCCCTAAAAAATTCTGCTGGAGTTCACATTTGAATATCTCTGTCTCAAAGCAGCTGTGTTCTTGCTGTGTCTTTCTCTGGTCTGGCATCAGTTTTTCTAATTGGGGGAAGCACAGCTCTCCACAGCTGGTGCTTGTGGGAGCTTCTGACTGGAGGAGATGTGGCTGCTAGTCACAGCTGGCAGGTCTTTGTGTGAAGGAAACAGGATCTCCTCTCTGGATTTAGACCAAAAAAAATGGAGTTTAGCATCTCAGCCCAAGTAGGTCACATTGGTAGTAAACAGTATGGTTTGATTTCAGACCTGATCCTGGAGAAGTGGGAAGAAAAATCAGTCTCTCTGGTGCAGTGATGCTCTACATTTCGCTTGAGCTAATCCCCTTGACTAATGGGAAGATCTTGAGTGGAAGGGGTTCCCAACTTGTAAGGTGAATGGTGCAACTCCAGGAGACTACAATGAATGGTTAACTCACTTGGCTGAGAAGGTCCTTTGCCTGCTGAGAGGCATGCAGCTGTTCAACCCTGTTTTCATTATGCTTGTGTATAGTGGATATAATCTAGAACAGAGTCTCAGCCCAGATGCATTTCCTGGGACTCTCCGTTTATCTCTGGGATAAATGTCTGTTTTGTCAGGTATTAATGCTTTAAATCTCTTCTGTTTGGTTAAGTTCTTCTAATTGCATTGTAGATTAGTTTCAGATTAAATCTTCTGTCAACCCGCACTACAGTAAAACGTACACGCCTGTAAAAAAAATATTACAGAAAACTGCTCCGTGTTTCTGCTTTTTCTGCTTAGCCACAAGTTGAGGTAGTCGTTTTTCCTGTTAACAATTGCCAGCTTCTAATATAAACATGCATTGAAGGAAAATAAATAAATAAACTGGCGCCAGAGTGATGCAGGAAATACTCATCCCCATGATGAAAACAAGGGCGCAGAATGGGAGCGCGTCAAATCCCTAGGTGTGCCTGCCAGTAAGGAAACTGGCCTCACCTTCTTGTTGAACAGTGGAGTGCAGATTTTAAGCTTCTTTGGAAAGCTGCTACCAACCATGAGGAAAAGTGCATTGTTGTACATCCTAGGGACCCGCGAGCCGCTTTGGATCACCTGCCTGGGGGATTTCTCTATATATGAGATGGGAAGCAGAATAAAATTACAGGGTTCGGTCCAGCTTGTGGCATGAAAGTATCTACGACAGGAGGAAAGAAGGGTTGCTGATACAAATACCCGCTCCATTTCTGAGTTTTGTACTAAAGGTACTCCCTTCTGGCAGTTTACTGGTGAATTAATTTAAAAAAAGTCAATTTTAACTTATGTGATATATATATGAAAAAGTCCCCATAAAAGAAAAAATGAGTTTCCGTAGTGACTGAGGGGACTCGCCCTGTACACGCTTCATTCATAGTTGCACACTCACACAAAAATCAAAACACATGCTAATAAGAGTACTATTACTGGAAGGAACTGTATCTGGGGATTACTTTTCATGGGGTTGTGACCTTGAGGGGCTGAATATAATGAATGCAGTGTTTCAGGCTGCCTTTTTACCTCACGACTGCTGCATACCATTGGTATTCAGCAGCAGTGACCGGGATCTGCAGCGGGAAGCCTTGCAAAGCACCACCTCATCCCAGAAAGGAGTTCAAAGCTGCTAAAGTGCAGAACTATTCAAAGTGCATGCAGGAAATGCCGCCTTTTATCTGAACTTCATGGCTTTCTAACTTCAGCTAAAAATATAACCTTTGTTGCTAAATTTGCCTTCAGTATCAATTCCCATCTCTCGCTTCTACGAAGCTGCACCTTCTGTCTGTATTACAGTGGTGTAAAATGCCACCGGTGCAGCCTCTGGGATCATGTAACCTCTGGGAAAGTGGAGATTAGCCCTGGTGGACAGGCTTCTCTGCTCACACCACCCAACAGCTGAGTGAGAGACTCTGCTAAGATTAAATTTCTCTTCTACTACTGCAACCTAATTCTTCCTGTTCTCAAAGGTCCCTGTTTTGCTTCTGCTTTAGGGAAGTGAATTAGGTGTTTTCAAATGCCTGTTACAATTGATTTCTGTTTATAAACATTTGATCACAGTTTGAGAAGTAACCTGGTATGAGTGGCTATTTCATACTTGCTGTCACTTTGGTGTTTGTTTCAGGGTTGTTAGATTAGATCCTATTTATGAGTTAATTAAAAAAAGAATGAATTTTGAATTGAATAATAATAAGGCTATAGAGTTTTTATCCTCCACAGTTCAATATATTCTGTTCATGCTTTAAAGGGACGGAAGGATCCTTTTGCCTTGAAATGCCACAGTGATTAAATTGTACGTGTTTTAGATCACAGTTCGCAGTGAGTGTTTTTGAGTTTGTTGGGTCTCTTTCCTGAGTTTCTGACCTGGGGTTGAAGAGAAGGTAGTAATTGGAGAAAGAGGAAATGGGAAGAGCTGCCGCTGACCATCTGTCCTGCCTGCTCCAGACCCAAGAGAAGCATCCACCAAAGTCTCCGGGGCTGGTTCCTCCCAGGCATCGCACACTAGGCAGAATAAAAGAAAACAGGGCTTAGGACAGCAGAAGAAAGGACACCTCTTTAGGGTTGTAGACAGGTGCAGTAATTTCAGAAGATGCTATTAGTGTAATTTTTTCAACTGCTGTGAAAACAAATTATTTCTAAAATAGAAAGGAGAATAAACTCTATTTTTCTGTCTCTGTAGACCTGTGGACTGCCAGGGAGTCTTGAGGGTCACTCTTAAGACTTCCCCCCCTGCCTTCTGAAAATAGTGTCTATTTTAAAAGTGTATACTCTGGCTGTTCCTTTAGTTACTTCCATCCCGTTGGTTGAAGCTCCCATCAACTCTTCAGCAACCATGACTGCCCCTTTCTGCATAAAACAATAATAGGTGTTAGTGGGTTGTGAGTGCTTTAATGTGCTGGTAGGATTTCATTAAGATACTGTTGCCTCCCCATTTTTGTTGGGTTGGTTTGGTTTTTGTTTTTTTTTTTTCTTTTTAAGATGTGCTTTTTCTGTATGCAAGAGAGTGAACTGCAGGAATTTGGAGGGCAAAAGGTGTTGGATATCATGTACCATTAAAAAGTGCAAACGTTCTTCTGAGTTATCCCCAAAGAAGGGAGAGATTTTTGCCTTGTTTGGAGTGTGAATCCTCCCAGCTCCAAAAGGGGTGCCTGCTGTGGGCCTGGCCCCATGTGTGCTTTGGAAGGAGCCAGGCTGAGCTCAGCCAATGCTCAGCAGGCATGACAACGTTCCCCTGTGCTCCCCAAATGCACAAGCCCTGGGCCACCAACCACCAGTGTTTCTGCCTTGGGTACATGGGAACAAGCCAGTGCTCAGGTCTTTAATGATAAAGCGTACCATTACACTTTGCTTAATTGGTTGTGTTTTCATCAGGTGATCTCCAGACGGGCAATTTGGAGTTGCTTGGTGATTATTGTGGTTTGCAGCATACAAATTAGGGTGGGAAGTTTCTAATTACTTGCACACTTAGGACTTCAGTGGCTGGATCGGCTTTTCCTGTGCTCTCCTGAAGTAAGGACAGGGAGAGCACAGGCAGGTGCTGTGCTGCCCTCCATTTTCAGGATGTTCATTTATTGCTCTGGTGAAGGGTCATTCCATCTTCCAAATCTGCTTGTAAAAGTCAGGTGCCACAGGAGGGATTCAGACACAAAAGGGTTTGCTTCCCCAAGGCAAGTTGCTTGCATATTGGATTTTTAGGAATTTAAAGGCTTGATTAATGTTCATTTAATTAATCTTTAAGGACAGTTGGGTCCTGAGCGTGAAGTATTGGTTCTCCACCACCTCAGGTGGTGAAACCATGTTGAACTCATTCCGTGTGATGCTGCAAGCCTGATAATGTCACAGAATCACAGAATATCAGGGATTGGAAGTGATCTTGAAAGATCAGCCAGTCCAATCCCCCTGCCAGAGCAGGAACACCTAGATCAGATCACTCTGGAACGTGCCCAGGT
>VZTM01017304.1:100643-116763 GCA_013400555.1 Jacana jacana | reverse complement strand
CCAGCC
Source organism: Jacana jacana (assembly GCA_013400555.1). NCBI lineage: Eukaryota > Metazoa > Chordata > Aves > Charadriiformes > Jacanidae > Jacana > Jacana jacana. The sequence goes on along the minus strand of VZTM01017304.1, from coordinate 116,757 downwards.
TGTCCAGGTCCCGCTGAATGGCAGCACAGTCTTCTGGCATGTCAGCCACTCCTCCCAGTTTGGTGCCATCAGCAAACATGCTGATAGTACACTCTTATTCCCTCATCCAAGTCATTGATGAATATATTGAACAGTACCGGTCCCAATACTGATCCCTGAGGGACTCCACTAGATACAGGCCTCCAAGTAGATTCTGTCCCATTGACCACCACTCTCTGGCTTCTATCCTTCAGCCAGTTCACAATCCACCTCACTACCCTGTTGTCCACGCCACACTTCCTCAGTTTAGCTACAAGGATGTTGTGGGAGACTGTGTCAAATGCTTTACTGAAGTCAAGGTACACCACATCCACTGCTATACCATCATCTATCCACCTGGTTACGTCTTCATAAAAGGCAATCAGTTTGGTTAAGCATGACATCCCCTTGGTGAAGCCATGTTGACCTGGACAGACATGTCTGTCCAAGCTTTCCAAGTTATCCTTGGTGCTGCTGCTACCGAAGTGCCACAGTCCAGGAAACTGCATTTTTCTGGTTAGCTGTAGACATGGCATGTGTTTATCCTTCACCCAGCTTCTCAGGGCTTCTGATCCTGCCTTTGAGCTGTGGTGAATTGCCTTGTGCCCACCCTGAGGGACTACATGTGTGAGATGCTGGCTGCTGGGCTGGGCTGTCTTAGCTCCTGGAGATGGCATGGTGAAGCGCTGCTTGTCCTGGGTTCAGGATGTTGTCACTGACTCCTAACAGGGCATATTAACAGGGTTGAGTGGGTGCTGTTGGTGAAAGCTCTGGCTTGTGGGAATGGGGGACATGAGCTCTGTCTGCCAAGCCTGGTGCAGCCCAAACTTGTCATCTGCTTGTGGTCAAAATGTAGCTGGGGTTTGTTCCTCAGCCTGGAGTCAAAGCAGCCAGATTGGGCCATCAGAAAGGCAAGGCTGGAACAGTTGTTGGAAATGCTAATCAACAGCTCCAGTAGCACATCCTGATTTATCAACTGTCCAGTATTTTCCATCTGTTCCTCCTGGTTTCTGCTTTCCATTAGGCATTAACCATAGTAAGTCTTTATTCTACAGGTGTTTATCTGTATACAGAGTCCTGGCGATGTCTGTAGGACATCATAGTCAGGCAAAGTTAAGAAAGGGTTCTGGTGTTTGTAGGGCTTGCCAAATGAGATTGATTTTGGGTTTTTTTTGATTGTTTGTTTGGGGGTTTTGTTTTTAGTTTTTGTTGTTGTTTTGTTTGGTTTGGTTTTTTTGTTTCTTGCTTGTTTTTTTAATCAAAACCCCTTGAAGCATGATCTAGCAATGTAAAGAAATAATTCAGTGCAACTACATACTTTACATACTTGTGTTTCTGTGGTGAAATAGAAATCTGTAGTTATGATACTGCGCAAGCAAAGCTGCAAAGAGAAATGAAATGTGCTGAATCGTCTATTGCAAATTCAGTGTGAGGGGATCAATAAGAGTTAGGAGACGAAGTTGTGAGCTGATATTTAAAAATCTCAAGTTTTCAATAGTCATCATTTCTATTAGTGAAATAAAGGAATAAAAGAACTGTGTCTGAGTGGTCCATTTTTCTCTTTTCTCTCTCCCTTTCACACTTACTTTATTAGTCCTGTAATGCAGTCTTGCTAATTCTTATGGCACCAAAGTGTGAACTGTGTCTCTCTAAATTCCCAAGTGTTAATTTTAAGAAAATAGGGAGCTTGAAAGAAGAAGGGGAAATCCCAAAAGAACTCTTCTAAAGAATGTAGGCTAGGTGGTTTGTTTTGTTTGTTGTCTTAAGGCTCCAATTGTATAGTTGTTTTTTCTGCAGCAACTAAGGCTGGAAATATTTTTCCTTCTTGCCCATCCCTGCTCTAACCCAGGAAAATGATTAATGTGTAAACTGGTATTTTTGACTTACAGGGAGATGTAAACAATAAAAAAATCCCTGTGATATTGTTAGACCTGGAAAAGGATCATGAAAATTCACAATATGGAAATAAGAGCAAAGGGGGAACCTTTTGTACTGTGATACCAGTAACTTCCAAAGTGGAAGCTGTGATGTTATTCTTGGGAGTACTTTTTAAGTATGCTTGTTACCTTGAACAGTCTGTTGGTTAATATGAATTATCTTTTTCATACAAGAATCCCACTTGGCTAAAATCAAGGTTTCTTAGAATTGCCAGCTTGTTTGGCTTGGGGAGAGAAAAAGAGGAAAGAAGACAACACTAGGAGGCTAGAAAGGCATTTCCTAGAAACCAGGAATAGTCAGTCCTTGACTTGCAAAACTCATATCATCCCATGTACTTTCTGGTGCAACACTGGTGTTTTATCCGTAATGCACTTTGATGCAAGAATGCTTTGATACATGCTACCAGAATAAAGACAGGTGGCTGGCAGAGAGGGGTCAGTGGCAGAAAATGTGTCTTGATTAGAAATTTCATCTGCTTTGCAAATTCATATCAGGCCGAACCAGTATGGCGTTCCTCTAGACAAGTCATATCCATGCTTGTGTAGCACAACTAGCATCTATGGGAAAACTAGCACTGTGTAGTTCCATATTAGATATTATTCTAAAAGGTCAGTGTCCAGGTACATTGTAGAACAATGTTATGAACAGTTCCTTGACTAATGAGCCTAATAGATCCATGTCTCATTAAAATAAGCATAAATGTCTTTTGTCATATGTCAAAAGAATATGTTTTTTTCACTCAATCAGCTTATAAGTACTCAAATTAAAGATGTTCCTCCTAAATAAAATGTTTTGCAATGAGACTGAACATCTATCTTTGCAAGCAGGAGTTCCCATTTTGCCAACAGGGGCTCTACAGACTTTGCAGGAGGTGAATGAGAAACATCTTTCAAGTTCAGTCTCAAATGAAACCTTGTTTCAGGGTGCTTGGTCTCTCCTGTATCACCAGTCTGGAGCTGGCAAGTCAGCTCTCCTGGTCTTTCCTTTGCATCCTACTCAGGCAAGAGAGGCAAGAGGAAGCTGAAAGAAAACACCAGGGGGATTTTACAGAACTTGTGAAAAATTATTTTGAGACCATTAGCAACCTGTTGCAGATGACACATTTGATACCTGGGAGGTTTTAAGGGCAAAGTTTCTTAAGGAGAGCCAAGTTGTGTGGCTGAGCCCCAGTAAAGAGGGTAGTGAAGAAGAGTATTTCTACCACTATGGTCTCATTGGTCTTTGAGATGCCAGTCCCCAGAGTGTGGCTGAAGAAGGGTGAGAAGAGGGAGACTTCACACATGTATATTTAGAAATCCTTCTCCACTTTGATATGAGTTTATAAGTTCATCATGTAGCATAGGCAAAAATTTGCCAAGCTGTTAACTTCTGGACTGGGGATTTCCAAGCCCAGCTGAGCACTGTGGACGAGCTACAGCCATTCCAGCAGGCTGTCCTCTTGTCCCTGAGTCAGTGACAGACAGTGATGCATGGCAGTGTAACAACTTAATAGATGATATGGAAAATATTATGTTAGCAGAAGCTAGTGGTGATTTAAATTGGCTCGTTTGGGCAGTCCTGCTGGGATAACTACTCTTGCTGTATTGCTGTAGGCTTTGGTGAACAGTCTTTAGAGGAGAGTCTCTTCCCCTGCTGTTTTTATGCTTTATCTCAAACCCCATGGATGAAGAATTGGGGTGGGTGCATGAATACAGATTGATTAAATTCAGTTTGTTTTAAGGAAACAAAGTTTTGGGGGGGTTGAGGTTTTGTGTTTGGGTTGAGTTATGTTTTGTTGTTTGGGTTTTTCTTTTACATTTGTAGTTAAGGCTGTAATTAATAAAAAATGTGTTTTTGGAAAAAAGTCTGCTTGGCAAAACTGTGCTGTCATCAAAGAAAGAACTGCAATTCCTATTGACATCTGTGAAGGCAGAGTTAGGGCTTGTTTTGTTCTTAGGGTGAGTTTTAGGGTTTTTGTGAGGTTATTGTATATTCCTCTTTAGGAATTCAAATAAGGGGAGATAATTACATGCCACTTTTAACATGACTATGAATGTATGAGGAGGCCTGTCATGGTCTTTGCCATTGGCGCTACTACCCCCCACCCCAATATGGACGGTGATGGAAAGGTTTACAGTGGCCCCAACTTTTTTTCTCCTGTGTTCCTTACATCTCCTCACTGTCATCAGTGATGCTGCCTCTTCCTTCTCCTTGCCCATGTGTTGTCTTTTTGAGTTATTTAACTTACTGAGTTTTAACAGATTAAAATTCCACACGCACAAGTTAAGATGGGGAAGGGAGAGCGGTGGAGGTGGTGTCCCATGCTGGGCAAGTACCTGCTGATGCTGAACTACAGTGGATCTTGGAACTGTGGATCTACTAGATAAAGTTGCTGTATATGTTTCCCGCTTCCCTGATTTCTCATTTTTTTCAGTTTTATTCATGGTTGGTTGCCAGATAGTAGTTGGAGCACTAGTTTTAATTTCAGAATTAATCAGAAATGCTATTGACTTGACTGCACAGAAACTGTTATTTCTTTACCTAAATTTGCAGGTGAGAGAGACTGCTGTTGTCCACTAGCAGCCTGTTTAACTTGACCACAACTGATAATGACAGTAGGCTTCCCAAATTCCTATATCATGTTTTTGCAGCTATGATGCCATGATATCGGTTGGGCAGGCTTGGAAGTGAAAAAGGTATTTTGCAAAATTCTTCAAAACATAAAGTTAGCACTTGAATCTCTCATGAAAGTTGTAATTCAGACTAGCAATACCGATGACTCTCCCAAAAAGGCTTGATGGCATCTCATTGCTGAGTTTGCTTTTGAGGGTATGATAAAGCTATTGTTTCCTAGTGGTGTAGAAACATCATCCTCCCAGCAGGCAACCACATCTGCAGAACTTTAGCAGAGAAGTGCAATTGCATTTTAGCCTTTGAGTGTTATGTGTTAGCGATGTGTGTCTTCACACTCAGGAGCAGAAGGTGGGGAGGAGTGTGCCTCATACGTAGAGGTTAATCTCTGTGTGATGTTTGTGTTGGGAGTAACTGGAAGATAAAATATTCTGTGTTTTTTAGTTTGGGTTTGTTTTTTGTTTTGTTTTGTTTATGGTTTGGTTTTCTTTAAATGCCATATTACATGAAGCAGCAATATTGTAAGAAGTGCTGTTGCTTTCAAAGGTCTGAGGAAGGCACAAATTTATTCTGGTTCCCTCTCAAGTCAGTAATAGTAATAATACATCTTTTAATCCAGTTCCTGGCTTTTAAAGTGGTATGCCATCGTCAGCACTGCACTATCTCCAATTACTGAAACAGAAGGAGATGGAGCCTGTTCAAGGTTAATCAGCAGCTGTTGCACAGACCTTGGGAGCAAGAGATCTGGTGCTTTGATCTGGTGTGGGGGGATGGACAGACAACAGAAACATCTAATTTTGAAGGAGACTTTGTTCTTCAGGAAACTAATGCCCCTTGACTGACATTATACATGGAAACATCATTGCTTTGTTCTGCTTTAAAACAGTAAAGCAAAGTGCTGTTGTTCATGAGGTAGAACTAAAATTGTTGAGAGAAAGGTGTTAGTAGTTTACTCCTGTGATTAATGCCTCAAGTGCTTTGAAAATGAATACTACCCCATTAATCTGGATTAAGTATGTGCCTATATTAAAGTGCGTGGTCAGTGCATGAAGTTGAGTTTAAGGTACTGAAATTCACATTGGATGCTCAAGTACCTTCCGAAGCTATCCTTTCTCTCACTATCTACAGAGACTTAGGATTCAGCTAGCTCTCTGTCACTCTATATACCTATTCCTCACCACCATCATCTGATGAAAGCTGCTGCTTTTTTGACTATTGGCAGAAGGGAGACCTCTCGTCTCCTCTCCTTGCTGGAGAGGAATGGAGCCCATTAGTGGCACCATCTCGGAATGGTTTCGAGAATATTAATTTATTTCCCTTTCATAGGTTGTGGGGTGGTAGTGCACACAGATGTTTATAGTGATTTTAGTGTTTCAGCCACTGGTGGCTTTGGTGGAAGCCTTTTGTCGATGAGCGCAGGAAAGCTGCACTGGGAAAGCCAGGCACTGCAAAGGAGAGAATCTAGAGAGTAATGTGTCAGACAAATGGCCGCTACTGCTTGTTGGTTTCTCTGAATTTAGGTATGGAAGAGCAGGTCTGGTTTTCTGCTTAAGAGTCTAGACACTTCATTTTTGGGTGGAAGTCAGTGAGAGATCTCCAGCTTCCAGTGGGCTTCATGAGTTTGCCACTGGGTAATCTGGCCAAGCGTGCACTTGGCATGTTAAGGTTTCTGGGTACCTAAACTGAAATGTTTTCAGTAATACTAAAGTAACAGTTAGGGCTGAGTTTTCAGAAGCAAATGTGTTCATTAATATGAAATTAACAAAGTTGTATTTTTGTCTGGATAACTTCTTTCTTGCTGTGGCCCTCTTTGTGATCAGTGTGTGAATTAGGAAAGAAGAGGAATGAAAATATATGTGGTTTTACTTATCTTTGCCATTAAAATGCTATGTCCAGCGTGACCTAGTTAAAACCATGTCCTCCCTTGGGGTGGAGCAGAGCCAACTCTGTTCAGTGAGAGGGGCTCTTGCTTATTACACTTGTTATTGTGGCAATCAGGGTCAGCTGACTTTTATTACCCCATGGAGGGGTTGTACCTGTGGGGAGGGAAGGGGGTGGACGGGTAAGGTGACCCAAACTGACCAATAGGGTGTTCCCTCCCATGCCATGCTCAGTATAAAAGCTGAGGAATCCAAGGGGTCGGGTTGACTCCTCTTCAAGGGCCATGGTTTGGTGACTGTCTTGCTGCAATGACTGATGTCTAAGAAGGACCCTTGTCAGTTTGTAGGCCACTTGCCTGCCTTCAGTGGGTTCCGAAATCCAGTTCATCACTGAGACCAATCTGGAACTTTCCCAGTGTCTGCTGGTGGCATCTTCCTGGGACTTTGATACAGTTTTGTATATATTATATCTATTTTGTTATTTCTTTTACTATTGATCTTTCATTAAAGTAGTTTAGTTTTTCCTAAACTCATAAATCTCTTTCTCTCTTCTCTTCCTCTCCTTGGAGTGAGAGGTGGAGGAGAGCAATCTGTTGTCTTGTTATTGGTCAACCTGGTCCAAACTACAACAAAACATCTCTTCCTGCCTCTCAAACTTCGTATGTGGAGCCAAGCTACTGAGGTACATAAACAAAAGGTTTTCTGAATCTATATTGGATATTGTTCCTTTTGCTTTGCTGAGCCCTAAGAGCTAAATGCTTTTTGAATGCAGGTGCAGCATAACCTACATTCACTGCCCTTAAAGCAGTTTTAACCATTTTGAATCAACAGCATTGATGAGGCAGCTGGATTTTATGTTGTAACATGAAAGAGCAGCATTTTGACTTGAACGAAAACACAATTATACAGTATGTGCTTTTTCATACATAGAGATGCGTACAACATAAAAACTGTAATTGATGCACAGGCAATTAGTTTTTTCAGTGTATAACCTGTATGAGTACAAAATCTAGCTTTTTAGTGACAGCTTTGTAACAAATGCTCTGCCATTTTACTTAGCTGAGATCAAGTTCTTAGCTTATTTTGTGCTTTCCCCTATATATTTCCAATAGAAAGTAAAAGAGGGTGGATTTTTGTCATCTCCAAGAACAGAATACAGAGGAGGTAAGAGGTAATGTTTGAATTTTCCACAGTAAAATCTGTGGGGTTAAAAGGACTAGGGACTTCTCCAGGTGGTCTTGCAGCTGCGAGATTTGCAAACCTATTTCCTTTCCCTTTTGTCATTGGGAGACATTTATTTGCTATGGAAATGATGGCATATGGTCCTTCTTCAGATGCTATTCCAAGTATTTTTACAACTTCGCTTTGTGGAAATAAAAAACCGTTGGGCTTTAGTAAGTGCTCTGTGGCTTTGCTTTCCCCCTTTTCACAGAACAGCAGCATGTTAGATGGTTTGTCAAGGAGTGACTGGAGTAACCCCAGTTACCAGGCTTCTCTGTCCCTCAAAACAGGTCCAGATAAATACAATGTGCCACCATGTGCATTGAGTGGAGCCATTCCTCAGGTGGGTCCTGTGTGACAAGTCTTGTCCGTAAATTAACTACTTGTGAAGATTATGCCTCCAAAACTGTCACTTGCACCTAACTCAAGCATGGCAGAGGGGCTGTAGCCCCGTTGCAGAGCTCACTGGGGGCAGGAGGTGGCTATTACATGCACAGCTTGTAAAGTATCTTTTGCCAGGGCTTTTTTTGTTTTGAGTTTTTGTTTTTTTTTTCCTCCTCCCAGAGACCAGAAGCCCTTGCAGAGCACCCAGCCCTTGGACAGATCCTGTATTGTTGAGCTACCTTGCCAGGGAACACGTTGTATTTGCATTTCAGATGCCTCAGGCTTTGTGAACTCCATTGTTCCAGCCTCCCCTGAATAGCAGCTATTGACCCCTAACAATGTACATTTGTTTAAATCAAACCCTTTCCTACTGGCTTTTAAAAAGCTTATTTTAGGAGTAGCCCAACCAAGTGAAGGCTTCTGTGCAGGCCCCTTTTTCTGTCCCAGAAAAAAATTCTAAATTAATTATTTAATTTCAAGATGGAAAACATTCTCCTTGTGAGAGGCTATTTTCAACGCTGAGGTTTTGGCAAATTTTGTTGCAGCTTAATGTTTATAAGCTTTTCGTTCCCCTTGAAAGAATAAACTTCATGTTACTCAAGCTTGGAGATTTTGGCAAATAAGAAACCAGTGGAACAACAGGGATTTGGTTGTCCTCAAGCACATGAAGAAATGGAGTGAATTTGACAAATTTGAGATGGGGTGGGTTGTTGTTTATTTGGATGGATTGCATTTGTCAAGAAGAAGGAGACTGACTGGTACAGACACTTAATGCCCAGCAGCGAGCTGGCAAAAGGACTTCTCTGGGTGGTGGGAGGTCTGGGGCCAAATTCCCTTTGCTGCTTGTGGTGACTGTAGTATATGTCTCCACCCCTTGAGCCATAAGGTCTCTAAAGCCTGGCTGTGTCAGCATCCACTGTCATTAAATCTTAAAATTTGTGAACAGAACTATGATTTTTAACTGAGGGTGGGGAAGCTCTGCTATGCCTTGTTCCTGTGGGGTTATAAGGTCAAGGCAGAAAAGCCCCGTGAAGTAAAAATTTTCTATGAGCTGAGTAGCCTTGTAGTCCTTCCATTTTGTGCCAGAATTATCCCACTAATAACAACAAAATGCTCACACATGAAAGAGTGATTGCAAGGTTGAATGGGGTCGCTTTGTGGGCTGATGAGTCTTTCTTCAGGTGTCCTGTGTTAACTCAGGAATATTTAATCTCATAAGATTTCTATAGGTATTTCTGTTGGATGCATTGGAAGTGTGTTGCCAGCAAGTTGAGGGAAATGATCCTCTCTACTCAGCACAGGTGAGGCCACATCTGAAGTGCTGTGTCCAGTTTAGGAGGGACATGAACATACTGGACAGGGTCCAACAAAGGACCATGAAGATGATGAAGGGATTGGAGTATCTCTCCTAAAAGGAAAGGCTGAGAGAGCTGGGACTGTTCATCCTGGAAAAGAGAAGCCTCAGGCAGGATCTCATCAATGTATATAAATACCTGGAGGAAAAGTGCAAGGAGGAAGAAGCCAGGCTCTTCTTAGTGGTGCCCATTGACAAGACTGGAGACAGTGAGCACAAACTGAAATGCAGGAGGTTCCCACTGAACACCAGGAAACACTTTTTTACTGTGTGGGTGACCAAGTACTGGCACATGCTGCCCAGAGAGGTTGTGGAGTCTCATCCTTGGGAATACTCAATAGCCATCTAGACGTGGCCCTGGGCAACCAGCTCTAAGTGACCCTGTTTGAGCAGGAGGGTTGGACAAGGTGTCCTCCAGAGGTCTCTGCCAGTCTCAGCCTTCTGTGATGCACAGATAAAGTGAGGTGGCTGAGGACATACAGGAATATGAGGCAAACAGGTCACCTTGCCTTGAGTGTATTGCATGGTATAGCGTGGGTATATGATCTGTCTTACACAGCACTGTGCCGCTCACACTGAGCACTGCATTGCACTGACGTGCCAGGGCTGAGGGACAGCCACAAGCCTCAAGTTTTCACCCTCAGGTGCTCTTGAGGATGGTGGGCTGACAGCAGCAACTGCATTAATGAGCCCTTTATCTCCTCCCCCAGCGGTTGTGGTAGACATTCCATAATACCAAGGATGTTGCCTTTCAAGTTGTTATTGCTTCTGCACCTGTTCTTATAAGGCACAGGGCCTTTCTGTTTGCTGGCTCTGTTGCAGTCCCAAAGGAGTTGGTGGAAGTCTTCCCTCTGCTTTCACTGGCTTTTGAATTAAATGTTCACATCCTCCCCCTTGCTTTCACCACTTATGGAAAGTCCTCTCCCGCCTGCCCACCCTGGGTGTGAGTCCTCTCCTTTCTGCTCCGCTCTGCTGTCACCCTGCATTTGAACTGCCTCAGTCTTTCTGTAAACCTGGAAACCATCTGGCTTGAGGTTTCAGAGGTAAAAGGGCAAACACCTCCAGAGGCATTTGCAACACTTAAAATGAAAAGCAGTTTATCAGAACATGGATGGCAAAAAAATAACAAGGGATGCTCTTAGATGGTCTTCTCTATGGCACTGAGCTTTTACCATTCAGAGAAACCAAGCAGCAAGAGTTCTTACATTCTCTGTGAGCATTATTGTGTGTCTTGGTGCTGCTGTTCCCCGATCACAGAAACAAGAATAATGTCTATTCAACATTATTTAAAGTGTATGCGACTTATAATGTGACTGAAGTCTGTGGTAGACTCAAGGGTCACTTGCCTTACATATGTAACAGAAATAAAAGTCTTTATTTGTTGTGATTGTTAATCAGGACCCTGCAACCCACCAACTTTAACAAGGTTCTAAGTAGTTTCTGTGTGCAGATGTTCAGGCAAGGACAAACTTTGAATGCTAGCATGCAAAATTAGTTATTCTGATTGTTGTTTTTTTTTAGTGATTATACACACTAGGTCACAACCTTATGATTATCAGGGTATATCCCAAACTCTTATTACTACCTCTTTCCTTTTTCTTTAGGAAAAAAAAAAGTCTATTTGTTAAACGCCACTAAAATACTGTCTTTCTGATATGGAGCCTGCTGTCCATTTCTAGAAAATGGGAGTACAGTTTGGGTTGGAGAGTAGACCATCGGGTGCTGCTGCTCAATGTTTTCATGGCAGCTGAAGCTGCCTTCTGTGCTGGAACAACTTGAGCGGGTATTGATAGTGGGTTGGTTTTTGCTGCAGCATCAGCTCAGCTGTGGTTCCTCTTCCCACATCCTCCTCCTTTGTTCCCAGTGCCGAATGTTTCTGTTCTTGACACTGGATCTTCCAGCCAGGTGAAAATTAAAATAATCTGCACCTACCTTATCTTATTAGACTGGTTTAGGTGTCGCATTGGGTCCTCACCTCTAAAAAGCAAATGTCATTTCGTTGTAACCTTGCTTGCTAGTAGGTTGTGGTGGTTTTTTTTTTAAATCCTCTGTGTATTTGTGCAGCCAAGAGAGAAGGACCCTATAAAGGGCAAAGTGGTTTAGAAAAAAGATGAAAGATGATAGCAGGGGGGAAGTGCTGTGAGTGCCTAATAGAGCTTAAAAATAAACAGGTAGGGAGCCAACCAGCGTCGAGGAGGATCTTTTAAACTGTGTGTAAATTTGAACACTGTTTTGTAATTTTACGTGTGCTAACATGAGGCACATGACTCACAGAATTGGCTCCAGCTGCTCTCGCTGGCACTTAGGAACTTCTGTTAAAAAAAAAAAGGCACTTTGGTGTAGTTTTCTTGTGTTTACTGTTTCAGCAGAAACCAACAAATATTTGCTGAGAGATTATTTTATTTATTGCACTTGCTTATTTGGATTTTGCTCTTGCTTTCTCTCCTTTTACTTGATAAGTATTTCCACAGAAAAATATTGAGTGAAATTCTTTTTTCAGGTTCCAGTTATGCCATCTATAACTCTGTTTTGTTTATTGCAGGGGTCTCGGGTCTGGCTGCGAGAAAATAATCAGCATTATCCCAGTACTGTTCATTCCTGTGCGGAAGGAGTTGTTGTATTCAGGACAGACTATGGTCAGGTATGGGCATCACTCTGTTTTCTCCTTTTTGCTACTCTGTGGAAAAGAAGCTGCTGTTTTTGTGAGAAGGACTTGGGGAAAACTAAAAGCCTAACATTTGTGAATAAAATACTCATTTTGTATGACCTGAGGGCAAAACTATGAGTTTTAAGAGCTCTTTCCATTGTCTGTCGGATCAGTTGCTGATGGTGCCTGACAAAGCTGAAGTGATGCTGCTGGGTGTCAGAGTCTTCTACGACATAGGTCTGGGATTATGAAGTTTATTGGAAGTAGGTGGCCTCTCCATGGTTGCATTCCCTGACAGTAGCAGAAAGTGGGGCTGGTACATGGGATTGGGACATCACAGCAGTAAAGTGTCACTGCCAATGGAAGGTAGCAAGGCACACCTCCCAGAGCAAAACTGGGGCACTTCCACCAGCTCCAGTCAGAAAGGGAAGATTGTGAAGGAAGAGGACCATTACTCCCCTCTCATGGTTTTTCTGGTTTGGATTTTGTTGAAGGTTTTGAGGGGTTTTTTGGTTAAATTTTAACTGCTCCTTGCTGCCTGCAGGGATGGAGTTGGGTCCCAGTATTTGCTCGATTACATTGGCTGCCTCAGGGAGTGTATGTCTTTTTAGCACTCAGAAGAAGGCAGAACATGACCTCCATTCTGTCACCCTGTTTCCTTTGCCACACACCCAGGGATCTCTGAAGAGAACAAAGACACTGTTTTCTCTGCTTATTGCAGGGCAGTTGGATTAGATGACATCTAAAGGTCCCTTCCAACCCAAGCCATTCTATGATTGTATAATCCTTTGCATGTACTCCAGGTTACCAGATACATTGAATTGGTGATCTGGACACACATGGTATGAGGCAGACATGCACAAAACTAGACTGAGAGCAACTACCACTAGGTACAAAGCCTTCTTACAAAAAACCAAGACCACCTGTGTGCTGGCATGTTTTCTGTGGGTTGCATGTTAAATTGTGCATTGAGTGTTGCTCAGATTTGGGAGATTGCATATTTTGACCTGTCCTACTGGAATATGAGGTCTGGTGAACTAGAGAGGCTGAGACTGTCTCCTCTGTTGCGTCTTTGAAGCTAAAAATGGGATCCGTCACATTAAAGCATCACTGTTACATTTGAATTGCAGAATAAGACGGCTGCTGTGTGTGTTGTGGCACAAGTGTGTGCTCCAAGTAATGTCAAGCCTTTCATTTGAACATAAGACCTCTCCAGCTCCTAGGAGTGACTCACATGCTTATAGGAGGGGCTACTTATAATTTAACAGGATTTAGTAATTTTTATATAACTGTAAAGAACCTGACTTATAGAAGTGTTTTGAGCTTCAAAACCATATACTTACAGGAACTGCAGATGCTGTCTAAAACAGACAGTTTGCTTTGATGCCCTAGGAAGGGATGTCAGAGATAATGTTGGCCTCCACCAGTGGAAAAGCTCCTTGCTAATGGTCTTGTATGCATTACGTGTGGTGTTCATAATGCAAGCTGAAACTTCAGGTATTCTGGAAAAAGCCTTGAGTTGTTACTGTGATATCATCTGACTGATTACATTTCCTTAGAAAACCTTGGTGCTATAAACATCTCTGGGGTAAAAAAGCCCACCAGTTTCACCAGCTTCATTGGTTTGGCCTGCTCGTGTTAAAAGCAAGTGATGTGAAACAGTAAGGATGTAGGGAGCAACCTTCAGACCTGTGACATGGGAGTTGCCTCTGAGCTGGCTGCTGCCCAGCCAAAGGCATACTAGCAATTAGCTGCACCTGAAAACTTCAGTTTCTTTCAAGGTTTACGTTTTCAGGAGTGTACTTTGTGTGTAAAAGAACAGTGCCAGTTGACATTGGCCAATTAATTCTTTTTGTTCTTCTGTTGCTTTTTCTGATGTACTTTTAGACCATCCTGCCCTTTCTGTTTGGTTACCTACGGGCTACAGAAGGTTGCACACAGGTGATATGAAACTGACAAAACGCCCTATGATTACCTCTGACAGCTTGGCAATCTCTGCAGTGCTGTATATCCCTTTGAAAGAACAGGGCAGGGGAAGCAAGGAGTGAGGCTGCAGAAGTACAGCAGAGTGATGATTTTTGAAGCATGGCCAGCATGTTGATTCCCAGACCCTCTTAACAGCTGCAGCTTGTGTTCAAGTCTAATGACAAACTGATGAAAGTGTTGGAGCCTTATCAAAGCACAGCATTGTTATTCATCTTCTCTGATTCAGTGGCTTCTACTAGACTTTGTGTTTCTCACCTTTCCACTGAGTATTTTGCATGACTTCTCAAAACGTGATTGATGGAGTGGTGGGACTAGGAAAGTGTATTTGCTGGAGTTGTGCTCAGTTTCTACTTCTGTGAGTTTGGACCTCAAGTCTTTGTCAACGTCTGTTTGCAGAATAATGGAAGTATCATATCAGAGTACATCTTAATTTCTCCTTTCTGTTCTGCTTTGAGTTAATTAAATTTACCATAAAAACCTGCGGTGACATACAGTTGTATCCCAACATGCATGATGTTGGCTGTAGGGAATCCTACACAGTTCTGTTCAATACTCTTGCGTGAATAAGCCATAAGCTTTCCATATTATAACAAATTGCATATTGGGTGTTGAATCCCTTCCTGATAATCACATCATGATGTAATTGCTCCTGCAGAATTCTTGTCTTGCCTGAATGTTGCAATTAAGTGGTCTATTAGTTAATTATCATTAAAGATGATTGTCTGCTGTTGTCACCCTCTGCGTGTGATGATTGTAAAACTAGCTGATTTGATAGGCTGTGTGGGATTTCTGCTACATATGGTATACTAGAAAAGGGAATTTCAGGTTGTAGGTTTGGGTTTCCTTGAGCAAATAGCTATGAAACAACCGTAATTCTTTATGAAAAAAAAAAAAAGAAAAGCGTGGCATTGTATGCGAGTGGATGAAAGCCTCATTAAATACAGGGATGGGAAGAGTGCATCAGGGCCATGTTTCACCACCCTGCCCACGATAAAGGAGTAGGAGATGAAAGGTGTAACATCCTTCTCTGCATGTTCATGGCATTGGGCTGCAGCTGGCTCTGGAGTGCCTCTCAAAAGACTGCAGGCTTCTGTAGGCTGACCTTCAGAATGAGGGGTCTGCACTGACTTGAGAAGCTGCCATGAGCAGACAATTCATATGTATTTTCCTCCTTATAATAAGCACCTCCCAGATGCTTTCCAGAAGAGAAGATGCTGTACTCATTTGCTGGTTGGTGGGTGGCTTTGGTTTTTGTTCCATTAGCGTGCACAGAGCTGGTGGAGGACTCTGTGCCTGATGTTTTGGAAACACTATGCTGTAAATATACATATAAAGTATGTCAGCGCAGTCCATTAATACTCAGACTTAAAAAATAAGTCCTAATGTTTCCTTGTGTCTATAGACAAATATATGTATGTGATAGCATTGCAGTTACTGCATCTTTTATTTATATTTGAGGGTATTTTTGCTACCTCTACTTTTGGGGTTAAAATTATTCCTTCTGTAGGGGTTTTACTTATAATGAAGCCGACATTTCCTCATCGTCATGATCTATAAATTTTTAATGAAGTTGTGTAAGCTTATAAATTACTCAAGTGAATGTTTAAAAAAAATTCTGAAAGCTCTGCTGTCATTGTATGCTTTGTTTGAAATTACTTACTTGTTGCATATTCAGTAGAATGTCAGTGGTTCTGTTGAGGAAACAAAAAACCTTATGAAAAAAGTTGCTCTTTTCCCAAATAACCTGAACTTTACTTTGTTTCAGATAAAATACTAACTTTTCCCCTTGTATGAAGGAGGGCTGCGTTGTACTGTTGACTTGTACAGCTGTACTTGAAACTGTCCCCAGTGAAAGCATAGGCAGTGAATAGAAAAGGTTTGTGGAGGAGTCAAGTCTTTCAGAAGGGCTGTCTTGAGTTGGCATGGCATTAATTTCAAGAACATCTTTCTTGTCTCCTGCTTATGTCTCTCTACTTTTTCTTCCTTTTTGTACATCCAAATATATATAAAAACTATGCCAATAAATGTACAGTCAGCATGCATATTGTGTCATGTTGCCACCTCTCCCTCCCCCCC
>VZTM01017304.1:68117-100604 GCA_013400555.1 Jacana jacana | reverse complement strand
CCCCCCTTTTTTTTTAAATGTTGTCTTGGTGGTTCGTGTAAGTAGCACTGTGTTTAAGCCTTTGGGCTTTCAGAAGAGCACCTGACAGGGCATATTTTTAATCATGCCCATTCCCTTGCAAGGGAAAATTTCAATAGATGTAAGACATAATGCGTGTGTGTGTAGGGGAAATGTGCTCTGAGGAAGCTCATCCAGAGAGAAGTAAAAGTTGAATCAACTGTTTCAAACTGTCTGGAGTCTGATGCTGAAATTTCAGGATACTTAATTCCATACCTGCTTAGTTCACTGAGGGGAACTTTTAAATCAAATAAATTATAAATAGAAGCAGCTGAGCAATAGTATCCCAAAAATGCAGACTCTTTAAAAACAGATGTCACATTTCACCAGTAAAGACTCTGTCAGTTAAACCCGGTTTCTGTGAACTTTCTTTACAAAGAAGTCCTTCACGGCACAGTGTTATGTCAGCAAACAGAGTGCCTCTCAGTATCCTTAACTTCAAATCAGAGGCACCTGTAAGTGGTTTGGTCAGCAACAAAAGTATTTTTTCCTGTGTGTTTAACTTAATGTGGCTCTTCTTGGGCATTTCTGCATCTCAAGAATGGAAGGCTACAGATGTTCCTTGTTAAACACAGCTTGAGTATGTTTTCCACGGAGGTTTTCACCTTTTTTTTTTTGTTCTGGTTTGAAGGCTGGGAGAAGTTTCTCATCGTGACCTCATTCAAAAAAAGTTAGACCGGAGTTATGTTTGAGGTTTGTTTTTTCTTTTTTGCTTGGTTTGGGGGGTTCCTTTTGTTTGGTTTTTGAATTAGCAATAGAATCCTTTTGGAGTTAATATTAGGGGAGTTCATGTTTTCCTCATTTTACTAAAAAAAAAATATTAAAAACCATTAAAAATAATCCCAAACCTGCAGGCAAATGGTTAAGCACTTTTTGTGAAGGACTCTTTTCTTTGCCTTGTGTCCTTTCTCACCCTCGTTTGGGACTCTCTTGTGCTAGCCTTTGCCACTGTGAGGAGTTCTTTTAAACAAGAGTCTTCCGTTCATATTCACAGGGCATGAATAACACCACTGAAGTTACTTGGCTTAAGTGATTGAAGTCAGTAGAACTGTTTGTCAATAAATGCTGTGTTTGGCTGCATTGGTTCATAAGATCAGGCATTGGAGAAGTAAATCCTTCTGGACAAGGATTTCCTTAGTTATCCTTGAAAAGCATCATGCTCGCTTCTACCTCTTCCATGTAAAGACTCAGCAATAGTTCCAAATAGTGCTTATTTGGACATTTCCCTGAATTTAATATCTATTACCCTTGAAATACACTCTTACAAGGGAGCATTTAAAGAAGCTTATTGTGTGCTCCCTTGTATATACAAACTCTTAAAAAAAATACACAAATATATGCAGTGGGCTTTGGTCTTGGCTGCTCTTAGCATTTAATGAATCCATCTCTTTCTGCAAACTTTATTTATGAAGACTTCTATACTTTTTAATTTAATGGTGCTTATGAAGAGTTGTGACTACTGGCTCTGGCCATCAGGTAGCTCATGTGTTTTTTGGGCAGCAAATTCCCTTCCTTTGGGATTCCAGATCAATGCCAAATTCAGCAGCGTTACACCAGGAAGTTGGATTCCATCTGTCTAAACACTGTAAAGTTCACTTTATTTTGTAGTTAGTTATATTTGGCTTATTTGTAGTAATTCTCCTGATTATTTTTGGTGTACCCAAAGTTTGGTGTTGTGACTATCTGCATGTTGGCTTCTTGGGTCTTTTTTTGAGTTTTGGATCTTATTGCTGTTGTTTTTAAGGGACGCGTATGGGGATTTTGGGTTTGGGGGTGGGGATGGTGGTTGGGGAGGGCCAGAAGTCAGCTGGAGCACCTTTTACTCGGGATTTATCTTCAGAGAAGTGTTTACATCTTGATGTGGGATGTCAAAGTTCAGTGACTCACTGCAAGCAGCTGTTGACACGCCTGTGAACAGAGCTCAGGACAGATGGGAGCTGGCCTCTGGCTGGGAGCATCTGCCGGGAGCATCCATGGGGAGGCGGAGCTCTCCCCCTGTCCCAGACGCTGCCCAGTTTGGGGAGGTGATGTTTGGTACTCCAGCCTGTAGAGCATCACCTGGAAGGGATTGCAAGGAGGGAGAGCTGTGCTCCCTCGCCCATGCTTTCTATGTCCTGCATAGTCTTTAGAAAGAGATTTTTGGGAACCACAATAGGCTGCTGAACTCGTGCGTGTCCTGTGAACCTACTGAGCTGCCTTGTCACTTCCCTCCTGTGAAGCATTTAATGGAGCATAACTGCAACGAACAAAAGCCTCCCCACACCTAGTAAGAATTTAATGTAACCATAGGACCTCACAGCAAGCAT
Organism: Jacana jacana; assembly: GCA_013400555.1. Classification (NCBI taxonomy): domain Eukaryota; kingdom Metazoa; phylum Chordata; class Aves; order Charadriiformes; family Jacanidae; genus Jacana; species Jacana jacana. The sequence continues at coordinate 98,241 of VZTM01017304.1, read as the reverse complement.
GTTCTTTAATGGAAACACTGCTTCAAAACCCTAAACATTGCTCATAAGTATGATGGTTCAGGTGGAAGTGCTTATAAATTACACAAGGTTTTTTTCATCATTTACTTTTTAACTACTTGCTAACTGGAAAAATCATTGGTTTTGGTCTCTTAAAAGCAGTATCCATAGCAGAAAACTTTTTTTTTTCCTGATTCAGGAGCTAATTCAGCTTGCCTTTTTATCCACTTTATATCAAGAGCAGTATTTTTCCATAACTACTGTTGTCTGAATCGTTGTTAAAGGATAATAGAGAAAAACCTCTTTTTGCCTGTGTTTTTTTTTGTTGTTGTTGTTTGGGGTTTTTTTTTCCTGAACTACTGTGTATTTATTGCATAAAAAATACAGAGCAGGTTGTGAAGTTCTTGGATACATTGCACTTTTTGCCAGTTACATGCCTTACTGCCAAAACTGCTATTAGTTTGATTAATTTCAGGAAGGGGAAAGTTTTAATCCTGGAGTAAGATATTTCAAAAGAAAAGTTGAATTGTAAAAGAAAACAAAACAACAAAATCCCAACCAAATAATAATAAAAAAAAGCCTGCAAACCCCAGGCCCCCTCAAAAAACTCCAGACAAAAAACCCCCAACCCTGACTGCCAGAACAAGTTGACTGTGTTATTCCTGCAAAATGATGAAGGTTCTGGCTACCAGTGCAAAGCCACTCTTTGTCAGAAGTTGGGGAGTTTGCAAGTGAGCAAATTTTTTGAGTGGAGATTTCCAATGCACAAACGATGGGGGCAGGAGGGCTGAGCAAAGACCATAAATAACCCCTTTAATGTTGGTGGTGTTTGCTTTAGCTTTACTGAAATTAATTTGCTTGGCATTAGCGCAGCCGTTTTTAAGTGTTTTACTAACAATATAAATTAAATCTGCATGAAACAAAAGCATTTATCTTTGAGCAGAGAGTTGCTTTATGCTTTTTATAAGACTGACTGAAAGCAGTCGATATCCGAGATGCTGACAAAGAGGTACTTACTGTGTCCCCCCTTTGGTTTGCTGTGGCCACGTAATGGGTTGTGGCTACATAAACAGTTGAGATGTCAGTCTTCTCTCTTGCTTTCTGCAAAGAAAATCCAAACCATCTGTGCTTTTTTGGTGCTTTTATTATGCTGGTACTAAAGACAGCAAAACTGCTTTTGTTTTAAGATTAAAGCAGATGTACACAGGCAGCCATATTAATTTCTTTTGTGAGGGAGCACAGTTCAGCTGTTCACAAAACATGGGAAGGAGTTCTGACTGCATGGTGCCAAGGAGCGACGACGACGACAATGATGAATCTGTAGCATTGTGACAAGCAAACTTGTCACTTCAGTTGTTTCCTTGTGCCAAAATTCCATTGGATGCGGGGCTGGAGTCATTGTTCAATGTTGGTGGTGTTTTTAGGAACACGTGGTTTAGGTTAAGTGCAATTACGCACTGGGATACTTTGCGACAGGCTGCTGCTCCTTTTTGCTCTGGCCAGGTTTTGTGCTTTTCAGTGCAGATAAATGGTGGATGTTTTGTACTTGGAGAAGACTCCAAACAACTTGTGCATGAACTTAACCCCATTAAGAGTAGAGCAAAATGCAAGTATTATGGAGTGCCCTAGTTTTTCTATTAGTATAGATTACTTATTTTATAATGCTTTATTTTTTAAATTAAAAAGTCAAATAAATGACTGTATAATTCCTGGGTGTGATTTTACAGAATGAGAGCTTGTGAGAAAACACTAGTGTGTGTGTGTGTAACTATTTTAAAAAGTACTGAGACCTATGAGAAGAGGCTACCCTCTCTCTCCATAATGTCTGGCTGCCAGGGAGCCCCTCTTTGGTACAGCCATGTCCCGCTCCTGCCCCACTGCTCCACCATGGACTGGGGGCTGGACTCAGTGAAAATCCTTTTAGGTGACTTTTTTGAGTCAAGCAAGTAGTTTAAAAAGCATAGCTGTCTGACAGGTATGTAGGATGCTGCTGGGTGTGCTGGTGGCCTCAGCCCTCACCCTGTTAGCAGTTATTGTGAGGTGGGGGTGACCAACGTTTCAGGAGGCAGACAGTGTCCACTGGCAGGCTGCAGTGGTTTCAACTGCATGGGGCCAGTTCTGTTAGATGATAAGCTTGTTTGATCTTTCCCGTCTGGTTACGGAAGTAGTTCTTGAGATGTACCTTACCTCAGCGTACCCGGGAAATACAGAAACCAAAGGTGATTCTCTGAATCTCCGCATAGGCTTCACCACATGAGGTAACTTCATTTACGAACTAAATCTGTGCAGTCAGACTGGAGTTTTGATACCAGATTCCTTTCAAGGCTTGATGTCCAAAATAATCTCTGAAAGATGCAAGAATTCTTGCAGAACTTCAGGTTCTTTTAGCAGGGAACACAGAAGCTTTCAGTAGGGGATAAAATGTGTCTTGCACCTTTGGGAGCAACATGGCGTTTCTGTTCTTAAACATTTCAAAGTGACTTGTTGTTTGAAAGCATCAAGCTTTCTCATGAGAAGGTTATCGGGAGTGAGATTTTCCCTAAAGCATTTCTGCAGTGCAATAATAAACTCTTTCAATATTAGTTGCAAAAGGAACTTTAAGTGCTCTTTCATAGTGGTACTTTTATGGTTGCTCAAGCAGGGGAAGAAAATGTTAGCTTAGGTCATGTGCCTTGTCCTCATACAGCACACTTCATTATGTAAAACAAGCCAGGTCCTGTTTAGTGTACACATGATGGAGCTGAGAGGCGATTTAAGGAGACTTATCTATACAAGCTGTGTTAACTAAGGACAAGTGAAAAATGGATGTGGAAAAAACCACTGTGTTGCAAAGTCAAACCCTGAGCAGTTATGAAGTGCTGCAGGACCACTTTTTGCTCTGTCTGTACTAGAGAGAGCAGCATATTGCCTCTCTGCAGTTGGGTGGTTGTGGCACGCCCAGGAGGGGAGAAGGACCTGTACAGGGAAAGCAGCATCAGGTGGCTCTGAGCCATCTTGTAGGCTTATAGGGACAAGTATATTTAAGGGTGGAAGTAAAAGGTGCATTTTCAAAGCACCCTAATAGTCCTTCCTGTTGGTTTTGGTTGTTTTTCTCTCTTCTTTTTCTTGATGCATCCTATCTGCCCTTCATTCTGCGTCCCACACCCATACTCCTGCACTTTTACATGTTTGGTTTGTCCAAGCTTCTGCTTCAGCTTACCTTTCTGTAACATGTCCCTGCTCAGTCAGCCTTGAAGCCTGGCTCCCCTTTGTGTCTGCTTTCCTCTCTGACACAGGAGTGCCTGTGCACACGCATGGGCCCATACCCTGTCATGGGTTCTCCCCAGGTGGTTGATGACAGGATCTGGCAGCCAGGGCCTGTCCCACCACCCCTGCCAGGAGCAGGGCAGCTGAGGGGCACTGGGGCAGCCCCAGGCATGGGGCAACTCCCTGCAAAGCCAGCAAACCTCAGCAGACCACAAAACCTCACCCAGTGTCCATCATCTCATGAGGAGCACAAGGGACGGACGATCTCCTCGTCTTCCATTTGGGTACTTTGCTTTGAGATGACACAGATGGGAGCATCTCGGAGTTGCAGCAGGAAGAAGCCCAGGAGATCTGGCTCAGCAGCAGTAGGAGCACACCAAAGGGCAGGCAGGCTTTCCCGAGGTGTTTAGCTGCTAAATGTCTGAGGCTGTACTGAACCCTCACTGTGGGATTTTTCTTCAGTGATTTATAACTCTATTGAACTGATGACTTTTACAGGAAAGATAAAATCTTGCCTCTTGGAAACAATTCATTTCCCTGTTTAAATTAAACTTACCTTTTCCAAAGAACAGTGTGGTGGAGTGTTCATATATCAGTTCATCAGAATTACTGTAGTCTTGAACCAAAGAAAAATACTTTTTTGCCTGTGGTGATGAAATAAGCTAATTTGAAAGTATATGCATTGTTAGTAAGATGCCTACCTGCCATTGAATGCTTCATCTGAAGCTTTCCATATGTAGCAGAACTGTTAAGCTATAGAAAACAGATTTGGGAAGGGAACAATCTTAATAACTAGAAGTGCCACAAGCAGGTAATGAAAACAATAATATGTCTTTTATTGCTGATTATTTCTCTTTTGAAGGTGCATTTTTCACTAGCATCAGCAAGAAGTTCTAATTAGAAATAAATAATATAATCTATCCCATTATTAATGCTACTTTCAGGCAGGCATTTAATTTACATTGAAATCTGATGGCCAGACTTCGTTGGCATTACCTGTGCATCATCATTGGCTTAAATGCAATTATACAGGGTTTCTGTCACCACACAGTTTGCCCAGAAAATGTGAAGTTCTGTCAAGGATACTTCAAGGTCTGCTAGGCATTTGAGATATGTTAATGCTTTTCACATGTTCTCGGTGGGGGGGAGGAGAGTGCAGTATTTCTGCATGATCAGGAAAGCAACAGAAGCGTGACAAAGGCTTGGTAAGTCCAGTACACAAGCATGTGCTTCAAAGGACAATGTTCCTATTGCATGGAGTTTGTACGTGAACAGAACCCTTGCTGTGGGCAGGCGCTGCATCCAGCAAAGCCTGTGCTGAAGGCGGTGAGGATGCCAAGAAGTAGAAGGCTGCTAGGGGTCCACATTTCCTTAAGCATCACCCTCAGTTTTCTTCAGAGTTGTTTCTCTGAGCATTTTTTAAAATTCTTGCCTTGCATTCCAGATTTATGACGGTGTTAGCAGGTCAGACCAGATACTGCTGTGCATATTCAGTTACTCCAAATCAGTTGCTGGTACACTGTGGACATGCCTGGGATTAACAGGTATCAAATGTATTTGTTTAAATGCTTTTCAGAAATGAGCAGAGCTATTGCAATGCAATGCAGTATCTCAATGCCTCTAGTTGGCTGATAAGGCTCTTCTGGAAAGTATGATGAGGTGGGCAAATGTATGTGTAGGTGCTCATGCAAGTGTATACATGTACTGCTTCCCCGAAACCCTGGATTTAAAATGTGTTTACTCTGAATCACATGCATGTCCATTTCTGTAGAACAGCAGGAGCCTACAGGAATTTTCTAAGTGAAGGATTGACTTTTTCAGTTATCATGTCACACAGATGTTAGATTAAAAAAAAAACCCAGGCATTGGCTAAAGAAAACAAGGTTAGGTAGGGCAGCATTCCCCTTGTGCTATTGATAAGCTCTGCAGTCACACTTTGAAAAGTCCTTGAGCATCGCTACTTCAGTCAGTGCTGTTTGAATATGAAATCCTTAAATCTGACTCTCCACAAGCTGAACAAACTGTTTACTGTACCTGATGTCCTTAGAGCAGATAAGGCAGATTGAAGTAGACAGAGATTCAGACACCACAAAAACTTGGAGTTGCTGAAGTTGCTCTCAAGTCATGCGGCTTGTGCATGACTTCTAACCTGTGCACAACATGATGTACTTAGCAGTTTCAGTGTGGACATTATGTAAATACTAAGCAGCTTATCAGATGTGGTTCGGGGTTGCAGTTACAAGCAATGCTTCCTCTATTTATGTATGAAAATGGAAAGAAACGGCTGATTAGAAGTGGACAGCTGATTAGCAAACTAGGGACAAACATTACCACAGTGATGCTTGTAAAACAAGCTTACCTTTGAAGTGATAGCAACGGAAAAGAGTGGCCACTTCTCTTTCTTGAGAAGTTTCTGGATGGATGGATTTATTTTTATAATGGAAGGTTAAATTAACTTACAAGAAAGCTTTTGGAATCTGGTGCCAGACGTTTTTTATCACTTTCAAGTTGCAATCTTGAGCTGTTCATATCCATGAATTAATAGAGCCAGACCTTGCCACATGCAAGGGAATCCAGTTAACCCCATTCCCTTACATAGCACAGATTTGAAATCCATTTTTAATTTGGATTTGGACTTATATGTCACTGATTTAAATAATGTAGTGGAAGTGTCAGTCTGAAAAGAGCATCCTATAACTTTCTCAGGAGCTCAGATACGGTGGGACGTGTGCATTTACACAGGGACATGACTGAAGCAGCTGAGTTACTGGCTGAGGTGACCCTTCTCATCCCCATTTTTGCATGAACTTTTCTTCTGGGGAGGCGTAAGGAGCAATCCAGCGTAAGTTGCATGAGGCATAGCTACCTTCTGCACTTCCAAGCTTACTTATCAGTCCAAAATACATTTGCTTTTTAGAAGAGTTTGTGAGATAATGAAAAAGCAGGAAAAAAAAAATATGTATCTGGATGATAACCTAGTAGTTTCATCAACACTAATTAAGCTCTGAGCACTTGTAGCTTTGCTGAATCTCTGTTTTGTTTGAAGCTAATTTAGTTTCCAGTCTGGCAGGAAGCATCCTCTTAATATCAGCTTTTTCTTCACTCTTCTTAGAGCAGTGTGTGCTTTTAGGAGACCAGGGCGTTATTTCTGTCTAGCAGAGGCACCCTCAGTGGGCTGATGTAGCCCTGGAATTATACAGCTACCAGCATACATGTCCCTAGAATGAGTAACAGCTCGCTGCAGTACATGTGTAAATATTTACATCTGTTTCCCTCACACTTGGTAAATTACTCCATTTTTTGTATAGCACAAAGTGCTTTGTATATAGGAAAAAAACCACGTTGTTTCATTCTTTGGTTTTGTTTTGTGGAGGCGTTATATTTATTTAACAAAAGGCCAAAGTAGACGCAGCATGCATTTTGCAGGGAAGTCCTGCTTTCATCCAGTTTCACAGCTTGTCCGATGGATTTATGACGAGGTGATGGACTTCTTCAAGGTCAGGTGGTGAATCTGTGGTTAAGTAGAACCTTGGGTCCTGCTGACTTCAGCGCTTTGTGTAATAGCTTGAGCATGCAGCTCTGTCTTTGCAAATTACTCCAGCAAATAAACCAAACGTATCCCCAACCTCATGGTTAATTTTAATAAACACATTTTGTGGGGGTTGTTATCCTTATTTAAAACAAGGTTGATTGGTACTGATAGGCTCAGACTTGTCCTCCTCGCAGTAGGGAAGAATTCTGTAAATAATTGTGGTGATCCCTTTTCACTCTTCAAAAAGATCTGAGGAGTTAAAAATACATACCTAATACAAGTAAAGGTGTACATCAGCTACCACTGCTTTATGTTTACCTCAGAGCTGTAGCATGCAAGTCCTTATCTATTTGTTATACCATTGTACCCAGTAGTGCATGAAGGCAAACAGCAAAAGTGAGGAATTCCTGGTGCCAGATTAATTGGAAAATTCAGGGCAGGTTTGGGCTGGTGTCTCTCTGTGTTGCAATCTGGTAGGGTGGGCTGTACCAGCTGGGATGGCCAGCCCTGGCATCAGCAGTGCAGATTCCTCCTTGGCATTTTCCCTTAAGGGAACCTAATACATGGCATACATATTGTCAGATGGGCTGGCTCTTGCTTCTGTGGACTTGCAGGAGAGGGGTTCCTTACCTTTAGAGGGAGAGTGCCGTGTTTTTCATGCTTGATACTTTAACTTTTTCCAGTGTTGATGCAGGAGAGGAGGTTCTGGATGTTGTCCTCAGCCAAGGTTACTTCATGACTGTGGCAGACATGAGTTAGTGAATACTATCCACAAACTTCCAATTGTGAACCACAAGAAGTGATCTGCATTTCTGTTAGAGAAAAAAATTACTAGTCTACCAATTGAAAAACACATACTGTCTGTGTTAGCACAGGTTTGCCAACAGCAAAGTGTCTGGCAGTGTTGTCCTGGCACATCAGCTAGGTTCAGAGTCACCTGGAGTGGTGTGACTTCCATGATCTGTCAGCACCACATCCAGCTTCCTTCTATGGTTTCCTTTAGGCTGTTTCACCTGGCTTCAGACCTGGCTATCCCTGTCTGAATGTGGAAGGTCTCAGGAATATAATCTGGGAGGGTTTTTAATTGGTTTAGAACAGACATGTGCTTTAATTTTCTCATCAAAGCCTGCTATTGCTAATGTCAGGCACTAAAACCTCCTTTTGTTATGCATCAAGTGCAGTATTCCTGGCCCGCTTATTTCTGGGTTTTTGTTTTGTTTTTGAACCTTCTACATATGGATGTGAGTGGATCTATTAATTTCACTTTTGTTATGATAACAGAGTTTTGGCCTCCATTTGAATTCTTCTTATCAATCATGTCTGTGTGCAGAAGTTTCAGCATGTCAGGAAAGCAAGGTATGCTCTCACTCTCTGTCCCATGCAAGGCAAAAATAAAATCTCTAGATTTATGTATTTAATAGTAAATGAATAGAGATCTTATCAGTTGTTAGAGATGTATATTGCTAAGCTCAGCTGAGAACTTGATGTGTGGTAGGAAATCAAGCTAATACTTGCTCCATCCATTCAAAGGAGCAAGCACAGTAAGAGGCCAAGATAACAAGATGACTATAAAGGGAGCAATGAATTTTACTGTTAGACATAGTCTTGGAAGCTCATTAGTGAGCAACAGGTTTGTGAAGAGGCTTGGAAGAAAAGACAGCTCTTACTGTTAGAGTACAAATGGAGTTTGAACTTTCATTTAAAAGATCTTTAATCCATTACAAGTACTTGGAGCTACACAGTAGTGGTAAGTGTCTGAGATTTGGTCTCTGATCTCATGCAAAACTTGTACTAGGAATTTTATACTAAAAGGCCTGTCTTTCCTTCTTGCTTTGTGTTTGAAAATAGGTCTCTGGGTCAAAAAATAAAAACACCAAACCAACCCCAGGCTGTGCTCTTAGCTTTGGTGTTCTGCTTGAGAAGTATCACAGCTTTTCTTCTTGCAAACAGTCAGAAAAAGGACTGTAGTTGTGGGAGCGTAAGCATTTTTCATAACGGAAAATACTAAAGGATACATGCCATTACAAGTTAAGAGGAACTTTTCAGCTCCTGGTAAGTTTAGCAGCCACACGTGTAGCAATTCCCGGGGCAGTACCTGCACTGTGTTTTCAAGTGTATCTGTTGGGTTTAGCCAGAGACTCCCGTTGCCATCCCTACAGGCTGGATCTAGTTTCCTGTCAGGGTGAAAGTCATGTATCTGATGCAAGCACAGGTTGTTGAGTGTGGCTGCTGGAGTCGCCAGAATCTGTACTCCTGACAGCCTCTTCCCACTGGTAATAAGGATTTGCTGGTTGCTGATCCGAACCTGCATCTTCCCCCAGGAATCCAGCAGCGGTTGTGGAGCACTTGCTTGAACTTGTCTCAGCAGTGTTATCTCCTGTGATCTTACACTGGAGATGGCAATGGCTTGCTAACACTTAAAGCTTCCCTGTGTTTTGGGAACCTGTCTCTTGCCTTTCCTCTGTGGCAGGTTGCTGTGTGTGTGCTCCAGCTGTGACATCTCCATTCCCTGTGGTCCGTACCCTGCTCAAATCATCTGGCTGTATCACCCTGCACCAAGGATACGTCCCTGCCAGTTCAAACCAGCCTTCAGATCACTGAGTTGATGAGGTTTTGCATCCTAATTTGCATTTTGGCTTTCTTTAACTCACGCGAGGTTGTCTTTCTTTCCAGATCAGATAGATAAATGTGTGCCTGTGTTACTGGTCCTTTGTGGAGGATCTTCATATTTAAGGAAAATAGATCTCTTTGATTCTCTGCCGAAATGACAGCTGCTGCCAAATGCACATACCTTCTTTGGAGGGGTGTTTTATGGAGTAACTGCTGAACACCCGAGGCATGTCTGAAGATGGCTGTAAGCCAAATTGTGACTATGAAGGTTTTACCTACAGCGGTACAAACTCTGACACTAGTTTTTTAGTGTTTTATTTGGATGTAACTCTCCCCCCAGCCCCCTTTTCTTCCAGCACTTCTATCTTTCACTTTCTGGGAAGTGGTTTGTGCAAAGACAAAATAAAAATATCCTCGTGGGCACTGATGGCACAATAATTTCAGCTGATGCAACAGAGTGGTTTAAATGCAGTGGTGTGGTTGGACCAGTAGAAGGACATGCTTGTAGTTAAGGGCTGAATTTTGTGGGGGCAAAGCCATCTTTAGTTCCCTTGAAACTGGGCAGAAACAATCCCGTTTAGGTCCGAGGACCCCATTAGCATGGCTTATGTCTCAGACCTGTGTGGAAAAGGGCCAGGTGATGTTGATAATAGCTGAAACAGCTTCATTGGGAAGGCTTTGAGTTTAGTTGCTGATGCTGCAGTAGGGTGAAAGGCATTTGGACTGCTGGAGCCCACAGCACTAAGGGAAATAGTTTTTCAGTTTTACTACTTTTGTGCGTGTTTTAATTGGATTGAACTGTGCCCCAAGGGGTCTGGAAAAAGATTTTGGCAGATGTGCTAGCACTTCCCAGCCACGGGAACAGCCCGCTAATCCTGAAACTAGTAACCCTAGTAGCCCTGTGAGCAAAGAAAATTCACCAAAAAAGCACAGTTGGTGTAATCCTGCTGAGGTCAAGGGCCTCTGCTAGGAAAATCTCTCATATTTGTGATTCACAGGGCTGCATCAGCAGGATCTAGTGCAGACCTGTCTTAACAGGAAAAAACCCTGATGTCAAGAAGTGGATTTCTTTGGAGACCAGTTTTTGCTTATGCTCTGTCAGCAACCCCGTATATCTGGGTTGCTTGAGTTACTGTGCTCTGAGCAGCAGCAGATAAAGGGCATCAAAATGAGTGCTTTTTCAACTTTGTTGTCAGAATTAATCTAATTAACAGGTTGTGCACCGGTCCTGTGCTTTCATTGGCTTGTCCTCTCAAGAGGTGTATCCTGGTAGTCTAGTAGTAAACCTTCCCCTCACCAACATGCTACAGGTTTCCTCTGCTGGTACCTGGGCTGCATGGGCCATGTTTCCCTGACTGGGAAGAAGATGTGGTGTTTGATGGATGTGGTCTCGTTGTGGAGTGAGAACTTTCAATTTCTATGCAACCTTTTGCCACTATGGTCTTGGGCAGATCCATTAAATTAAAACCTATAAACAATGGTAAGTGAAATCAGCTACTTTAGATAACAATGGGTTATGTGTGGGAGCCTGCATAGCCTGCTAAGTTTCTTCCTAGCTTTTTTACATTTGCCCAGTATTTCATGCAGGATTTCAAGCATAATTTTGTGGTTGACTTCCAGCACCTGAGTTTGAGCCTTTCTTCTCTTTTTGGATCAATTTCTTTGGAAAGTTTCAGCTACAATGGAATCTAGCAAATGCAAAATTGTGAGGACTGTATTTTAATTTGTCACACTCACATTTATGCCAGTGCAGTTGCTACAAGTGGGTATTCTACAGGTATGTTCCTATGGAGTGCTTTTTCTCTTCATTAGTGTAGTAGCAATTGGCTCCAAAAGCACAAACCCATGTATTTCTGTTGCATCTGCTAGGTGTGTAAGTTTTCTTGATGGTGGTGTCAGCAGATTTGTAGGGTTAACTAAGCTTTTCAGGTGAGTGAACCCTAGAATTAAGCATTTCCAATATAACAGTAGTTCTTATATCCTTTTACAATACAGGAATCTCCTGCAAGTAACTTAATAGAGGCTGATTTTCAAACCATACCAGAAACAAGTTTGATTTTCTTGTACCTACCTTGAACTAAATGAGGTGTTGGGTGATTCCTTACTGGTACTGAACTTCTGTGGATATAACTGACTGTTGGAAGTTTTTCTGTGCTTTGCTTGGTCACCCTTATCTTGTCAGTATGAATGTTAAAGAACATATCAGTATAAAGACTTGTATTTGAAGCTATTATGATACAGAATATATATATTATAATTTTTAATGTGAATAGTTGGGAAGCATTCTGTTGTGCTGAAAGGATGGAATGTATCTAGCTATCTCAATGGATTCTTTTAGGAAACAGTGTCTCTCCTTGCATGTTAAATACTTTATACACATTTGTGTTATGGTGCAAGAAACCTTTTAGTGCTGGCGCTGATGCATGTTTTGGGGATGAGAGAGGTCGCGATAGAAATTTCAGGGCTTTTCTCTTTTTTTGGTAGGATCACAGCATTTTTCATATTTTGCAGTTGACTTGGAGCCAGTCAGTAGTTATGAGTCACCTGGTGATGAGTCAGCTCAGCACTGCATGACTCATTTGTCATGTCATCTTACTATTTTTTTTAATACTCTGTTGAGACAATAGTTGGGGCTGCGTTGCTTTCTTGTTTGTGGGAAATAGGACGCTCTGTTGAATTGGCTTGTTATGCCTCACTATCTTCAGGTAGTGTTTGTGGCAATAAAATTACTCCAAATAAAAAACAGAGATGCTTGTAGATACTACCTACTAAAGTGATGCACAATTTTTTGTCCTTGTTTGGACTTACTCTCACTTTTTTGTCCTAGCTGTGGCCTGGTGTCTGTTACTGCCCAGACATGAAGTAAACACTTGAAAGCATAAGTCTGGCCTTAATCCAGAGCATTTGAGTTTTAAGACATTATGTCTTTTTTAGAGTCCACCTGTGCTGCATGTGCTGGTGCAGCAAAAGCCGGTCTTGCACTGCAGTGCCCACAGATGCACTTTGCTCATTTGCATCTATCTTTACTGATAAGAATGAGTTTCCATGATTGCCATGATAATAAGCCAGACTTGCAGTCCTGTGGTCACAGTTGAACTTGGGTATTAGGTGGTACCTCTGTACCACCAGCTGTATACGACTATCTACTTGAGCCCATCGTGGGCTCTTTGCTTCCTGCATCACTGATAATGGCTTTCCCTGCACGTTGACTTGATGGCTCTGGGATGAGGGCAGGTGAGGCTGTGTATGACAGAGAACATTTCTAAACCTAGGCTCTTAAAAATCAGTGGGATAAGAGTTGGGAGCCAATTATCTTGTACAAGAAATGTCCGTGTCTGCAGACAAGTTTCTACTGCTAGTTTAAATTAATATTGTGTGTAACAAAAGGCAATATCCAAACAGATAAATGCAAGGTGTTTCAGGGGAAAGGAAAGAGATTTGCAATATTTTAGGGCTGAGGCTTTGCTAAATAGATAATAAATGTAGATATGTCTGTTTTCAGTGTTACACAGCTGCTCAGATTAAAAGATCTCTAACTTCATAATCTTTGGCTGTAGGGTTGAAGCATGCCCTGGTTCCTAGAAACTTCTGATTTAATCTGCCAGACTGAAGATACATGTAATAAAAAATCACTGCATTGTCAGCGCAGGAGAGTTTATGCATGGAACTAAGTTGATGCATTTGGCCAGTGAGTCTAAACCTAGGTCTCAGTTCTGAAGCATATGCAGGTGAGACAGAAGAGGGGGGCAAAATTGCATGGACCATATTAGGTAAATCCTCTTCGGGTAAGGTGACATTAATTAGGGCCCTGGGTAGCTAAATTAAATGGTTACTAACGTGCTCTTTTTTTTCCTTATTGGATGCTGGGGTTTTCTGCAGGAAGATTTTTGAAACTTACAGCTTGTTTGCTGTATTGCAGTATGTTAGGGGAAAATGCACCCATCAGCTTGTAAATTATGTGGGTAAAATCACTCAGTATTTTGTTTTCTTCTGCATCCTTTGCAGCAGAAGCTGCTTTCCTTCCTCTTGTCTTAGAATGAGGAAACAAATAAATGAAAGTCTTTGCTCACCTTGCACTCCACCAGAAATCATCTGAATGGACAACATAGCGACCTCTGCAGACTATTTAAAATTTGCAGTGAATTATAGTGTTTAGAGGCACAGGGGTGGGGATGTAGAAAGACAGGCTACCTGTGTCCTGCAGTGCAGGGTGTCAGGACTCACACTTGACTGAGTTATTTGCTGCTAGTTCAGCTCTATCCCAGGTGGATGGGTGGTGGACATGCTGCTTTACTCCTGACTCTCTGAACCTGTTTCACATTAAGGCCTATGTGCTATAAAAGTGCCCGTAATAATAACTAGTTGGTATGCCAACAGGAGGACTGTACCCTTGAAAAGGCTGTGCATTACATTGCTCATGAAGCTGACCCTGTTATGGGTAGTGAGAGGGGTGGCATCTTAGAGGAAGAGAACATTGATTTTGATATGGGAAAAGACAGCCTTTTGTCACTTGCAGGAGGGTTTTCCCCATTCATCTCTAAAGCTGAATTTTAAGATGTAGTATTTACCAGAAAACATAGTAAGTACATCTGTTTAGATAGTGGAGAGTAGCCTAGGGAGGTAAGTGGAGGGCAATTTGCTAATACACAAGACTGTCATGTCCATGTATCTCTCTCACAACCTTTCCTTCCATGCAAGCAATCGGAAGAGGTGGTCCAATTTATATCTGCTGCTTCTAATCTGCTTTTAGTAACATGTCAGTGTTTACCAGCTTTCCTGTTGAAATTGCATCCAACCCTCATTTTAAAGGATACAGACATGGGGCTTTATACAGTTTCATGTACTTGAGGTTTGTCAAGGCAAGTTCAAAAATAAACAATAGTATCCTTACAAAGAGGAAAAAAATGTTGGTGTATTTTTCTTTGCAGCAGAAATTTGGGTTTTTCTTTCTAGGTCTATAAACATTATGGTTATGTGTAAAGCTACCAAATAATTCTCCAAGACATCTTTTCTGTCTGCCTCCTTCATAATCCTGACACAACTACTGAAGAAGTACTGTGCTTATGTGGGGGAAAAAACAGATTCTATGAATTGCTCTTTGCTAGTATCCTGGGAACCAATTGTATTTGGGCTTCTTCAACATACACGTACCTGCTATTTAGTATGTAATAGAAATCCGGTTCTCAAATGTAAGTACAGTGTAGCTGTGGAAAATTATATTTTAATAAGGAGGCCACCTTCTTACATGTGGAACTTGCTGTTTTGCTTCTCGAACTTGAGGTTCATAGTTCAAATGCAAACCAGACAGTTATATGCTGATTTTATGGGAGTGACTTGCGTAACACTCTGTCCAGCTTCTGCAACCAGGCGCAACTTTGTTTTGTTACCAGTATGCATGCTTTCACACGTCAAAGCAATATCCATAGCATATAATAAAACCTATGACATGGTCTTGAAAGGTATTGCGTCTTGACCATTCCATCTGCCTGTACCTGTGGATTCATGCCCTGCAATGACTGTTGGGTGTTCAGTCCCCCTGGCAAGTTCTAGCAGTGCAATGGTTTTTGTGGGTTTTTTTCTTAATAGAAGTCTATTGCAGGAGAAAGGCCAAGACTGGGCAAATTCAAACCTTCTACCAGTCTTTTTGTTTGTTTGTTTTTTGTTTAAAATCTTTAAGGTTTCGTATTTAACATTCATAGGCTTTTCCCAAGTGCAATGAAAAGAGATTCTTACCTTCACGGTAACAGAAAGTGAACAGTAATACATGCAGTATTATTTGTTGTGAGTCTAAGACAGAAGAAAAGCTTTTCTTAAGCCATTCTGTGAATTCTTACAGCTCTTGGGCCTGGTATATTTATTCATGCTTCTTTTAATAGAACCAAGGAAAAGACTGTAATACTCTTTTCCCCAAAACCAGACATAGTAAAATGTAGCAGTGTTTTAATACTTGTGCTTCATTATCTCCAAGAGGCATTTCAATCTTTGTGGTACACACCATAAAATTTTATAGCAAAGAGGTAGCTTTTTTTCCTAAAAAGCTTTCAATCAAGGAAAGAGCTTGCTCTGGACTACCTAACAACATATGCTTTATTTGAGTAATAATCAAGTTTACTAGCATGCATTTCAGAGAACCTAAGTAATTAGTGCCTGACTATGTAATCAGTCTGGCTAATGATCCTATTCACTGTAGATTAGAAGACAACTGTGTTGTGTTGCTTGTAACTAAGCAGAGTTTCTCTTGTTCACCAGTCTAGACATAAAGATTTTGAACCTCAGGGTAAGAACGCATTCATGTCCAGCTCTGTATTTTCTTACAAGTGAAGGTTGCATACAGTCTTGCAGTCCAGACAAATACACAAAAATCTGAAATTCCTGTGAGTTTACAGACTTCAAGTCTTCTCTCCCCCTCATTTCTGCAAACCCAAGATGCAGTAGAGGTTTTTGATTTGGGTTTTTTTTATTAGATGTTTGTTGTCCTTTCCCAACCACCCTCCCCCCCTCCCCCTTTTCTTTTTACTCCACTGCTTGCCTTTCTCTTCACCATAGTTTCATGACGATTGAACCATTATGCAATATTCATCTGGTTTGGTTGATCTTAAACCAGAGCGGTCCTTGGGCAGAGGAGATCTGGAAAACTTCAATTGTGTGGTTTCCCCCCGCAGCAGTAACCAAACAGCTGAGGGCGGGAGGAGGGAAAGAGAGACATTTCAACAGGAAAACCTGAAGATACCATAAATAAAGTGTCAGTGGTACTTTGGCTCCTCCAACTTTCCAACTTGGCAAGGGCTGGCATGTGGTGGTGGGAACCCTGCAACTTCAGCCATGCATGGGGACGAGGATTTCAGTTGATGGGAGCCAGTTGGACTCTCAGGGCGTGGGTCTGGGTTTCACGGTTGTAACGAAAAATGCCTAACTGCCTCGGCTGCTATCTTAAGATACGTGCAGCTTTGTTCCATGCTTGTCCAAACCTGTTTTGTTCTTTCTGGCAGCAAGCTCTCCTCCTGCTGCAGCTCACGCTGCTGTGGGAGGGGCGTGGAAAGCCAGTTCCAATTAACCTGTTTTAATAAGTTTCAGATTTTCTTGCTGACAAGGGTTGTGGCTCTCTGCAGCAGTTCAATGTAACATGGTGGTCACTTTGTTGGAGATTATCATGCAAGTGTGAGAGCCCCAAGTGTCTTGGAGCTTTAACCTTTGCATTGTGCCACAGCAGGCAAAGTGTCTTCGTGGCTTTTTAGGAGGTCCTTAGGGTGGAAGAGAATGAAAAAAAGGTCCCACTGCAATAGGCTGAGCTGTGTAGTGCTACTAACTGCCCAGCGGTGCTTCTCTAGGAGCTGCCCATGGTTGTCTGCTGGAGCCTGCTGCTGGTGTCTAACCACAGTAGTCCTAGAAAAAACAGCAAGACTTAAGGGCAAAATATACCCTTAAGACTTTAAAATAAGGTGGCTTCGTGCTTTTTGAAAATAATGTTTATGCTGATTTTTGATGATGAAACCTCCTTGAATAGATAATTTGTGAGAAAATATTATTAGACACACACACCAACTTTTTGCTTACTCTGTAAAAACTGGGAATTATTCCATCTTCTTGTTCCCTTCCTCTGCCATTCACGTGTTGTCTACAATTTCTGCCAAGTCATCTGAGTGAGGGTAACAGCAAAGGGACGCCTTACCCACTTGGGACCAGTGGGTGCTGCCTATGGCTGTCTGCTGGCGGGGAGGCAGGGTCCCTTGTTCCTTCCCTCTGCAGACACAGAGTCCTTTGGCATGGTCCTGCTAGCAGGGCATGCGAGAGCAGTGCCTCCCAGGAGGGATTATTGCAGAATTATTGCAAACAGGGTTTGCAGATTTGGGCAGCCATCTCTGCAGTAAATCATATACTGGAAGGTTCCTCTGCAGCACATGGAAGCTAGGATGTGGTTTTTGTTTTGGGGTTTTTTTTCATTTCTAGACTGAAGCTGAAAATCTAGTTTACAGCCAGGTCCCATCTTCTGAGAGAAACAGGAGTGTGAGGCACCCCAAGTTCATGCAGAATGGCTGGAAAGTGTAGCATAGTCCTACCTAACCATAGAGACAGCACTGTGGACCAGGGTGTTGAGAGGTTCAGTGTTCCAGCCTCTGGGAAGACTGGCTCACGGAGCTGCAGGAAGCTGAGCTGCTTCTCTTCATCTCTGCTGCGCTGCGGCCAAGTCAGTAAATCCTTCCAGCAGTGTGCTGCACAAAGCCTCCTTCTGTTGTGGCCTTCTTGTCCCCTTTTGGCTGTAGTGAGCTTTACTGTTGGGTCTGGGGAGATTGGCAGATAAGACAAGTGAATGATCTATGACCCTCCTAGACCCAGGCTGGTTCCACACACAGACTGTTCCATGTCTGGGGACTGCACATACTGGGATCCTGGTTCACACACTTCAGTCAGAAGGAACCCTACTCACACTGCGTGGAGCCAGCTGAGTTCCAGCCTAGACTAAAAAGTATGGCTGAAGTGTCTTCTGGGTGTAGACTATGCTCTTCTTGCCAGTCTATATACAGGTTGCATGTGCACTCAAATAGCTCTGAGTGTGAATAACCCACCTGCACTTACTTTTTTATTTGATAGTGCTTCCATGTTGGCAAAAAATTTTTGTTTATACTTTGTGTGCATACTGAGGAATGGGAAGCTTTGCAGTTGTGGGACCTGGTGCTAACTTCAGTAGGTTGAAAGGTGGCCTTGGAGACCTGCTGAGGGCTGGTCTGTCACTGTCTACCCTACAATTAACCTCTGTGTGTCAGAAACAGGCATGTAGGGAAAAAGGGGTTGCCCCTTCCCACTGTTTTCTAAGGGCATCTTCCAGTTACCTTCAGTCAGAGCTGGAAAAAATCCTGATTGCTTTTAAACCGAATTAATGGCTGGAGTGACAGAGGGGAGTGTTCTTGTGGTGTTCTCCTCAGGTAACTCTTTAGCTCTTTTCTGAAAGGTTGATGAATTGTTTTGAGATTATCACACATGATAAAATTTAACTTTGAAATAGCATAGCCTTGTAAACAAGGCTACCATGAGAACTGTACTGTATTGCTTAAGTTTGGGGAAAATGCCAAATGTTTCATGTCCACCTACCTCTAATTGTGTTTTGAATTTTCTCCGTTATATGTTGTGTGTCATCATGTACATACTTGTTTCCACAGATGGATGTCTTTGGGAGCTTACTGTACTCAGGGCTTGAGTTTATCCCTTTTTACCTCCCACTCCACTCCCCATGTAAATTACCATTATACACCCAGAATTTTAGGCGAAGGGGAACTGAATCTTATTTCTAGTAAGTGAAGAAGCTTTGAGCTGTGAATAAAATACGCCCTTGGCTGTCTTGGTAGTGATATGGCTGTGTCAAAGCCTCATACCACAGGCAACCTGTAATAAAAAAACCCAAATGGGTAGTAAACACTAGCTTAATGAAAAGCCCCTCAGGTGAAAAAAAAAACAACAAACAAACATGAGGGAGGGACTGATGTTCAAGCCAGGGTGTTTACAACAGTGTTAGAATCTTTTGTAACCCAGTTGCCATTTTCTGGGTTAGAGCAACAGTACATAGTGGCAAAGGTGTGGGTAGGAATGTGGCATGCAGGTTGTCAGTCAAGGGAGGGATTTGGCTTGTTTTTCCAAGGCAATTAGTGATACCATAGAAATGCTCTTTTGTGATTGCAGAAAAAAAAAAGTATAAAGGGACTCTGGCTTTTGTAATGAGTAGTTCATGCTTCAGTTCAGATTTACACTTTTAGGATTTCTCATACTCAGATTTTTATAATGTAAAAGCAAAGAAAACTAAAACTACCTTACATGAGATTACATTTCTATGAACTTCCTCTGTGCATGTGCAAGTTGTCCTGCCTGCTACCTGGCAGGAGTGAGGGAAACCAAAAAGCCCAGCACTGTCTCAGCAAGCTGAAGGGCTGGAGCACCCTTCTGATGACGGGGTGAGAGAGCTGGGGTTGTTTAGCCTGGAGAAGAGAAGGCTCCAGGGAGACCTTAAAGCAACTTCACAGTACCTAAAGGGGGCCTCCAGGAGAGATGGGAAAGGGGTCTTTTATTACGGGGTGTAGCAGTAATGGTTTTAAACTGAAAGAGGGGACATTTTGGATTAGACATTAGGAAGAAATTCTTCACTCTGAGGGTGGTGAGGCACTGGAACAGGTCACCCAGAGAAGTTGTGGGTGCCCCATCCCTGGGAGTGTTCAAGACCAGGCTGGATGGGGCTTTGAGCACCCTGGTCTAGTGGGAGGTGTCCCTGCCCATGGCAGAGGAGTTGGAACTAGATGATCTTTAAGGTCCCTTCCAGCCTAAACCATTCTGTGATTCTGTGAAGTTTGAGAGCAAGACCATCTGTTTTGGGGTAAAAAAAATCCAACCAAAACCCAAACAAACACACACCCCCTAAAAAAAACAACCAACTAACCAAACAGAAAAACAAAAACAAAACAAAACAAAAAAAAAACCCCAAACAAAACACCACCAACCTTTCTGGCTCTGTTTTCTTTTCCTTTCCTCCTAGCTGTCTCTGCTGAGGACTCTGTGATACCCCTTCATGGAGCCAGGGGACCAGCTGTGGCACTGCAAGAACCTTTCATTTCAGCTCTTATATTTCGTGCTGGGGCAGAGCCCCTTTGGGTTCGCTAATAATACAGTGGTAGTAATTGCCACAAACTTTGAGGACAAAAGCTTCCCGCCAAGCAGCTGTGCCTGGTGGCAGTTTCCCCCCCGGCAGCCCCCTGTTTGCCCTGGGCTTCCCTCTGGGCTGGTGGCAGGAGGTGCAGGCACCTGCAGGGTTTGGGCACCATATGCACCAACTGGCCTCAGAGGCTGTTGCTGGGTTAGTTCATAGGAAGTGTTGGGTCTTAGAGGGAGGGAGGCCAAAAGGCTTGCGATGGTGTTGTGCAGGTTTTGTTTGGCATCCCAGAGGGTTTTGTTGATGTATGGCCTTTTCCAGCGAGCTTCATCCAGGGCAGAGCTTGTTTTGCATGGATGGCCCCTCAGAGCTCCAGCTCCTATATAAGCCTTGCTTCTGGTTTCATTACTGAGCCTCTGGTGTCATTCCTGCGGCAGTGCACACAGGGTGCTTCTAGACTCAGAGGCAGTCCAGTCAGCTGCCTGCTGGGATTTTTTTTGTTTTGTTTCTTTTTTCTTCTTTTTTACAAAAAAAAATCTATTAATTGGTTTGTGCCTCAAAAAAAAGCTGGTGTAGTTTGTAGGCTGCTTATTGAACAGTTGTTCCAGTTCTTTATAGTGGGACATTTTATAAAAATTTGGTTTCGTTCATTCAATTGCAAATATTCATTGTTTATCTAATTTGAATAAATATGAATTTGAAATTGAGAGTTTCATTTGAGCTCTAACTGATGCTGACAGTCAAGCTAATGCTTTCAGTGTCTGCATCATCCATAGATGGACCTTACATTGTGTAAGAAAATGAGGGATAAAGCATAAGGGGTTTTTCTGCTTTTCCTGGGGATTTTTTTGTTCTTCTTTCTGAGAAAATGAAACCATTGTTTTTTCATCCTTTTGTCCACAGAGCTAGTTAAGGCCATACACAATGAAAGCAAAAGGAGCATTGTCATTACTTTTGGTTACTTGGGGCTGCATTCAGTAACAATGACTTATGGGGTGGGGTGGGGGTTGGTAGGGCTGCCTTTGGTGGGGTGTCCCAAGCTAGATGGAGTATTTGAACCTTTGAGGATCATTGATCCGCACCTTCCTCCATTTCTCTGGTACCTGCTGAGATCTGCTCTCCACCTCATCTTGCAGTGCCCTGCAGGTTAGAGGCTTCTTTCCTGGCTTGCTTGGCAGGGAGCCGAATGCCCATCTTGTGGTACATCTCCTGTGTCATGCCCGTGGACTACTGCATTTGGTCCAGCGTTCTGAGAAAGCCTGGGCAGCTGCGATCCCTCTACTTCTTGGCTCAAGAAAGAGAAAGTAGCACTTTTCCTTGGTGAAGCAAGTGCTGGTGGCATGCTAGAGATGTTTCACATTTTCTGCAGTGCCATGGTCACAGTATTTGTATGTAGGCTTCTTAAAAACTGAGCTTTGCATGTCTTCAGTTGCTGTATAAATAGGTTATACAAGGACACTTACGAAGAAAGTTAAATAAAAGATGCATTTTTTTTTTCTTATAAGAATTAGCATGGACTGCCTAGAGGCTTACTATAGTATAATCTAGGTAAAACTGATGTGTTTAATTTGAATTAAATTTCATTATTGTCTGTGTAGGCAAGCCCTTCAATTGGGGTCATAAGCACTGAACCTGTAATTGGAAGCTTGTTTGTACTTGATGAGAGAGCTTGTCTACAAACGGAAACAAGTTAGTGTGTGGAATGAACTGCCTTGAAACACCTCTTATGGCATAGGTGTTAGGTGGGAAGCTTTGATCAGACAAGCTTATTGACAGTGGTCAACCTATAGGGAAACAAGAAAGAGGTGTGATTTAGTGGTTTTGCTGAGCTCTGCAGCAGTGATGATTTGGATTGCTGTCTTGGCAGCATGCTTTCCCACATTGCAGAGCTTGGGAGCAAAGAGGGATATTCTGTGCCAGTGTGAAAACTCAAAAGTCGTCGTAGGAAAACCGTTCAGGGGAGGTGCTGGAAGGCATTGCAGGTGGTGTCACTGATGGAAGTGGGGCTTCCAACACTTGAACCTGCGAGCAGCTCCTAACCCAGATGTCCCAGGCCCCAGCAAGTCTGAGAGGTGTTATTAAAGGCAGACTGAGGAGAAGGTTTTGGAAGAGTTTTGATCGATGGGAGGAGGGATAAAGACTGAAAATGTCTGGAACTGAAATGAGGAGGCAGTCAGGATTATAGGATAAAGGATTATACACAGTTTATGGGTGATGTAAGTACAGTAATGTGCAAAGTGGACATGTAGACATTTTCCATAACCGGTCAAGGCTAACATATAACTGGAAAGGGAACTTAGGGAGTGAGATGATTCCCAGGGTAAATGAGGAGGAGTTTTGTAAAACGGGTGCTAAGTAAGCTGATTCTCATTGATATGTGTATGGCATATTGGCTTGGAGAAGTGGCCAGTGTTAGTCACAGTAGTAATGATACTAGTTTAGGTGGTAGTACTTTTTTGTTGACACCAGTAAATGCCTTACATAAAATTATTTCATTTTCCTCCATGACTTAGTAGATAAGAAACATCAGTGTGGATTTATTTTTTTGTTACTTTGCGAAAGATAACATTATACTGCATTAAAGCAAGCCAGTGCTTGGGTTGCCTGAAACATCTTGTTGCCTTAAAGATTTTGGGGCAACAAAATGGATGTCTAAGGTCAGCTGTTACAGAGAAATTGTAAATTATTGGACAAAAACATTACCTGGGTCACACTCTTGTTATGATAAACTAGAATTTAAAATGTCAGTAGTTGATCTGCTTTACACTTGGTCTTAAATTATTTTTGATTTATAAGACAGTCTCCTTGTTCTGTGTTTTAAGTATCTACTTAGACAGTAGGTCTCTCTAGGAAAAAGGGTAAACTAAGGGATTTTTATTTTTGTTTTTAATCTCTGGGTCCTTGGGCTTGTCATGATTTATTTTTCTCCCTGGAACGCTGCATTCCACAACTTGTAATGTGAGCCCAAGGCCTCTTTTTTCTGCTTGGACTCATGTATAAAGACATTTTGTAAAATTTACTGCATTCTTTTAACTTCTAAACACAAGGGAAACACAAATGATGATCCTCAGTTCAGACCAACAGCAGAGAATGAAAAAAAAACAGAATTGCTATTTTTAAGAGAATGTTTCTCCATACAGTTCTGTGTGTTTTGCTGCTCTGTGCTTATCTCTCTGCTGTGGGGTCAGTGACCGTAAGAAAAAAAGATGCCCGAGAAAAGTGAGGGTGCTGATGTCTTGAACACATGAGCCAAGTCCTCTGGAGTTGAGTCATGTGGATTTTTGTGAGCATCTCTGTAACAATTGGGATGAACCCTGTGGAAAAACTGAATAGAGCAGCCTGTGAGGCAGCCACAGGAAGTCTGATGGCTTCAGGTTTTGGGTCATGATTAGCTTTGCCTTCTGATTTCTGTAGACTGGCTGCAGTAATTGGTTTGCCAATATGATGGACATCACTGAAAAACGTTTGGTTGGTTGGTTGTATCTTCTGTTTTTTTATACCTGCCTCCCAGGTGCCATCTACAATGTCTTTGCTTTCCCCTTCCCTGCCTTACTGAATTTTACATTAAAGTGCTATATTTTACATTATTCTTCTAGTTATGTGGATTTGAGTAACTTAATTTAAATCTAGTGCATGACAAGACTTCGATATTTCAGTTTTCTGACTGTGAATAGCAGTATTGTTATCTGTAATACACTGCCATTTGTAGAGTACATCTAGAGCTCATAAAAAGTTTCCTTATGTAGAAAAGGGCAGCAAAGGGAGGTTGATTACTCCATTTCTGTTACTCCTACCAAAAAATTCCCTCTTTATTTATTGCAGCACCACCAGTGGCAAGGATGTGCTAAGCTGGGTAACTGTTCCCCAGCATGGCAACGTGGAGTACTTGGTATTGATCAGACGTCACTACATCTGGCATGTGTTATTAGGGGTGAAGCTGATGGTCTGTGACGGACTGAAACCATTGGTGGGAGTGATGGCCATGAGGGACGGTCTGGGCCTGAGGCTACAGGCAGTCATCCTATCTCTGTCCAGAGGCAGCAGTGGTGGGGAGCCAGTGCCTGTCACCACCCTTTGCTCTAACCAGATCTCAGTCTTTTAATTAAAAGAAAGAGACCTGAGTCTGCACCTACTGGGAGCTGCGCTTGGAAGGGGCCCAAGAGGATTCAGGTCACTGTAGAGGAGGGGCTGTTTTAAAATGCCTACAATATGTAAACTTTTCGAGAGCAGATTTGGTAATGATCTGTCTTGGTCAGGGCTTCCAAGATGCAGAGCAACCTAGTTCTGCCCTTGAATAAAAACTTCATAGAAATCTTGCTTAAAATTATGAAGAGTAAGTTATCAGTCAAATACCAGATTGTTCATCAGGAAACTTTTGGAGTACCTGCCGCCTTCCTCCCATCCAGTACCAGACCAAAACCGCAACTGGTTGCAAAAAAACATCCTGAGAGATTCAGTTGTGTTGGCTTGGTGCAGACTGGAAAGCCAAACTGCAATTTGTAGCTTTCACAAGAAATGGGGGTTGTGCAGGGCTTTTTGATGTACTTTACCTAATTCAGCACTTAATTCAGCATTCTCTTAAACTCACTTGACTCAGCTGTTGTGAAATCCCTTGATACTATTTAATGACCTTATTCAAGCAGAGGTTTTTTGGCACTTGGCATCATGTCACAAAATGATACACTGAGAGAGAAGGCGTGTGTGCGCCTGTTGTTGAGGGCTCACTCTGACGTTCTTTCCTGATGTGAATAAATTGTAATACAAATTAAATCTTTTGTTAAAATATGATTTCCACTAGATTTTGAGCTTAGGGTAATTTGTCAGTGCAGAAAAATAATTAAAACATTGTTTTGTGATACTCCCCTTAAATGGAATACTTGAAAGACCTCTTATTTTTTGTCATGCCAGATTAATTGCGCAGGATAAAAATGTCATTTTCAACATAAAGAAGTGGGGAATATTAAGGTCCTCACACTGGTGGTTTCCATGCTCTTTTAAAAGCATCAGTGAAATAAATTTAATTGCAGTCATGTGCCTCAAACTCCTGATTTGTTGGAGGTTTGTTTTCTTTACTTGCTCACTGATAGTGAGTATATCCATGTAAAATACTAGTTATTCCAAATTGCAGGGAGGACAAGAAATGCTTTTCTGAGCCAAATATAAAGAAACAGTCATCTAACACATGCTTGGACATTGTGGAGTACAATATTGCACTGCTTTTGCAGCAGTATCTATGAATAGATATGGTATTTATGAATAGGGAAATTTATATACTTACATGTTAAAGCCATCATTTTCATTGCCTTAGGATTTGGGTTTGGAGTCATTGGCTTTTCAGAGAGTTCTGTATGACTTTATTTATTTTTTTAATTATTTGTGTTGCTCCACTGTTTCTTAACAAACCCCTTCATGGAACATCAATTGCCAAACCCCCATTTACCTAGTGCTCATCTGCACTCGCCTCAAATCTTGGTGCATGCTACTGTACATTCTCCAGCTTACTGTACATTCTCCATTCTTACAGTGCATCAGAGAGCATCTGACTGGCATCTTCTGCAAAGAGAAGATGCTTCCTGCAGCAGAATTTTGGGATCTGGATGGTGTTTCAGAGGGTGACATGGGAATCTGCCTGGCAAAGCAGTTGTGCCCACATCCTGGAGATGTTGGTGTGCTATGAGGACTTCCCTTTAACTTCTTTATCCTTGTTCCCATGTCTAAGGCTAATGCTGTTATTGTAAGATGATGAATTACTTCACATTTCCTTCTTTGTCATCTGGGTAGTTCTTTTGGGAAGTGTAGTTCTCGCTTTCAGTGTCTCGGGCTTTATGTTTTGTCCTAAAGCAGATCTGGCAAGTGCTGCAGGTATCATGATGGTTGAGCAGGTAGACTTTGACTCTGCTCTGGTTGTGTCCCTGTCACATCAAGTCTGATGAATTTCACCCAACTCAGAGAGAATAGAATTGGGCTAGTAATCCTGTTAATTTCTGAACAGATGTGAATCAGGACAGGGGGTCATGTTACCCTATTTTTAATGTTCATTCAAGTATTCCTGTCCTCACTCATCTGTCACTTCAATCTTTCCATTTTCACTAGAGAAGACAATCTGACTCAGCAGTATGTGATTACTGTTTTTCAGACATATTTTCTTTCTTCTTCAAGACACAAAACAGCACTTCTCCAGCCCTTAACTGGGAGTTCTCATTTCAGCAAGCTGTTAATATCTGGATGTCTGATAGTTCCCTCCTATGTTATTTTCAAACTTCAGAGTGCTTCTTACAGCTGTTTATCATGTTACCCAGGAAACTTAGCGGCATTGGTCCCCAGGTTTTTCAGGTTGCTTCCTCATCTGGATCCCTTTTTGGCATGTTTACCATGACACTAGTAAGCCAGGGTAAGGATAGCTGAGCAGTTTTGAAGTGTTGCTTTCTTTTCCCAATGAAATGTTCTTTATTGTTGTTCAGCTAGGTTTGCTGTTTTGTCTTGTATTTCTTGATCTTCTTTTTTTGTTGTAGTTCTTTGCATTGCTCCTTCCTACCTCAACCTCTAATTTTCACTTCCGTAATAACTGACAGTTCTTATTTTGCGTGCTCTCTCTTTAGGGTTTAATTTATAGTTTTCCACGTATTCAGCATGTTTCTTATCTTGGACCCTTTATATCTTGAGAGGAAATATTTTTTTGCTGAATTCTCACTTAGGCTTGTCTGAAATCTTATTCCAAATTTCCTGCATGTTTTACTTGACCTTCCAGAAATGCTGGCAAGATCCCTGAGGATGGACGTTCCTGAGCTCTGCCAACAGGCTTCTCATGACATTCAGGAGCCAACACATTCATCTTCCTTTTCTGCATGCTGACCCCACAGAATAGTTCTTGGTTCCTATTTCCTGAGGATTTCATCTTCTGTGATATTTCATAATGTGACCTTCTAAGTACTAACGATAAAGTTCAAGGTAGCTTTTTCATGTTCTTATCCCAATAAAGGCGTGAATCAAGATGGAATAAAACAAAGTAGGCCTTTCAGGGCTTGAGCAGCAGGACTGCTAAAGACCATTTTAAGGAAATGTGGTCTGCGCATGTGATCCTGCTGCCCTGTCTGAGGACTTTGATCTTGTTAGATGATTTTGACCAAATTTTACAGTGGGTTTAGGCAATTTGAAAAATGTGTGGCTCTGGTAAAAATTAAAAGGCAAAGCCAACTCCCCGACGTTGGGGAAGAGACTCCCTTTTGTTCTGGTCTGGGTGGCAGCCTTTATGACCAGTTGCCAACACAGGGGCATATCTCTGAGTCAGCTCACAGAGACGTTTCCTCACCCAAACAAGGATGCAAGGCATGAAAGAGCTGGTAATGTGAGAACAACCGTCCTGAAGAAGAGAAAATAGTGGGTTTGAGTGGGAAGGATGATTCTGCAAAGACCTCCTTCTTACAGTCCTGTAAGAAGTCTTAAAGTCCTGCCGCTTACAAGTCGGTCATCCCATCACTTTTTTCAGTACAATTTTATTAATTCTTTATGTTAACAAATGTACTTGGTGTTATATGGAGTGCTTTGCCCACCCTAGTAAGCTGAATTCAGAAGCTATTGTCTTTGTGATATCACTAGTATTCATAAAAGTTTACTTAACTGGATTGGAGATGTGTATGTCTTCTGAGTGTATTTGTGATATTTTTACAGAGGACATGTAGAGGTGTTTTCTCAGTATTTAAATTGTGGATTTTTTTAGATCTTTTACTGTCTCTTTGGAACTGGCTTCAGAAATTCATCCCAAAAGTGCATTAATTAGAAATCGATTCACCCTTTCATTTTCAAATACTTTCAGCACACTAAACTTAGCGTGCAGCTCACAGTGGGAATAATGACCTAACCCAATTGTGGTCCTGACTGGAGAATTGAACGGAATTACTTAAGTGGATTTCAAATCAAATGTATAAACACTTGCAGCCTGTCACAGTAATAATTTTCATTTGCTGTTTTGCACTGTAAAATATTTCCTCCTGGAGTAATTTGAATATAAGTGGCGTTTACTGTAAGGGTGGTGTTTTGGTGGTTGGTTTTGGATTTTTTGGTAATTATTATTGCTTGGTTTATTTTATTCCTGATGAAGTCCAGTGTGAAATGAGTTTATACTTGCCCTTAAAAAGGAAAAGGCCTTCTAGTCCTCAGTGTACTCTCACTATGTGCTAGTTTCATGTGAACCCCTGTAGGTTTGGGGCTTCTGTTGTTGTCACAGAAGCTTCAGAAGAAGGTATGGCTGGCAGATTACTGGATTTTACAAGTCTGCACAATGATAAACTAGATACCAAATATGACTGGGTATGAAAGCTCCTTTCTCAGATAGTTTTTGAATTTGTGCTCTGATGGTTATATTTTCTTTGTTTCCCTTCTTTCCAGGTATTCACTTACAAACAGAGCACGATCACGCACCAAAAAGTAACGCCTATGCATCAAACAAGCACAGAGAGCGTGGAAGACATGGCAGCACTTGTAGATCTCCATGAAGGTTCCATTATGCACAACTTATTCCAGCGCTATCAGCAAGATAAAATCTATGTAAGTTTCTTATAAAATTAAGAAAAATATCCAGAGGGAATGTTTTTGAATGTCTAAGTGCTATGTGTGTTTTGCTGTGTTGTGGTATCTCCCTTCCTAATGTTCTATAGTTCTTTGTGTATCCACATAAAGATGAAGTGCATACCTCATCTACTGACTTATCACCAACAATGGAAGGAGAAGGTGACTCGGGACTGGCCAGGCAGTCCCTTGGAAACCTTGAAAAACTGACATGTTCCATATGCCTTTACACT
Organism: Jacana jacana; assembly: GCA_013400555.1. NCBI lineage: Eukaryota > Metazoa > Chordata > Aves > Charadriiformes > Jacanidae > Jacana > Jacana jacana. The sequence continues at coordinate 69,428 of VZTM01017304.1, read as the reverse complement.
TCCAGTGGCAGGGTTGTATAAAGGGCTCCCATTTTTCTCTTCTGTAGACTCTCTGCCCCAACAATATGGGCTCTTTGTGTTACCAGAGAGGATGTGGTGGGATTTAATCTGTGGCTGTCATCTGAAATCTCCTCAGGCCAAGATCCAATTCTGATCAGCATCTCCTTTTCTTTTGTAGTAGAAAGGGGGATGGTATTATGATTGTCAAGCTGAGGAGCTGTGCCTCTAAATACAGGTAGTTGGAGTTTAGGGTGTATGAGAAGAGACAGCTGCTTAGCAGTTTTAAAAACTATGAGTAATAAATAAAATAAAATAAAAATTATTTTTTTTCTTAATAGAGAAATAATAATGTTTTTTAATCAATAAAGAAAAAACAACCAACTTGTGTGGGGGATGTAGATGTCAGCTTTTCTCCTTTATAAAAAGCACGTGTCTAAAAGGCAGTGATTTTTTTTGAAGAGGGAAAGAATTGCTGTGTTCTGAAGAGACATGTCCTAGCTTATTTCTTAGCTTGTCAAGGCAAGTTTAGGGTATTCTGCTACTTGGTCCTTGGTGCGGTGTACGTTTCTAGACAAACAGGTTTGTGTGCTGTAATAATGACAGATCTTCAGGTGCTGCTGAATAGTCATTGTCCCTTCAGTATTGTTAGTTTCACTGTTTACTCTTCTTGGGTCCAGCTCATCCAAAAAATAATTGAAAAAGTGATTGGAAAAAAATTTGTTTTGAAATGCATATGAAAGCCATCTGTTGTCCAGTATATGTAACCAGGACCTGGTGTAAAAAGCATCTTCTTTTCTCCTTCCTCATTGGTACCCTGCTCCTGTTCTGCCAGGTAGTGTTTTAACAGGATAGGTCTCCAGGAACAGCAAATCCAAGAGAAGCTGATTAAATAGCTTGACAATTTTATGGAAACTTGATAGATATGAGCATGTGTTGTAGGAGACGGTCTTGTCACTGCAAATGAACCGTGTCAAGACAAATCTCTTAACTGTGTTGAACAGTTCAATGATATTTTAATGTTTGATGTTAAAAAAGATGGGCCAAAAGCTCTATTAAGTTTAGCTTTGTTGAAGGCGTGCTTGCAGCAGGAAAAATCAGATTCCTGGTCATTCTGCTTTGGGATCAGACTAACTCTTTTACAAGACAGTAGAAACCATTGGAATTGGAAACCAGGAGCAATAAAAACTTTCCAGATTGTACATTTGCCTTCTCCCTTTGCTCTGAAAACTCCTCTATGTTAGCCAGCAATTGTTTCATCTGTGTGGTGGACATACTGTCTCTTATATCTGCCTCAGCACCTTGCCTGAATCT
>VZTM01017304.1:0-60557 GCA_013400555.1 Jacana jacana | reverse complement strand
AGAGATGCTCTTCTATAACTGTTTATATGAACAGTCTGTACACAAAGGATCATTATCCTGACATCCACTATGTAGGACTGGTACGTGGCAGAGATCATATTGTATTAGTCAGCAAAAAAAAAAGGTAATAAAAAAAAAAGGAGTCCGTTTTATACAGGAGAAAAGCTGCCAGGAAACTTTGAAGATTTGAAATAAGGAAAGATGTCTATCTAACATCAATCTTATTGTTTGTTGTTTTGGGTTTTACCTTTGGCTGTAACAGTGCTCTTTTATCAGCTTTTCTTTATATTTTTTTCGTATTTTGCAACTGGATTTTTTTGGTGCAGATTCGGGATAACACTTGTAGAGGTTCCTTGAGTATCTCCATCCACATGGAACAGTCTTTTCAGTAGGAGAAAATTAATGGGAAAATAGGATGAAATTAAGCTGTAAGTGTATCTCTAACCCTGTGACAAGCTCTTAGTTCTGTGCAGGTTCTTCACCATATCTGAACCTTCTGTGGAGCTAAGCTGAAAGATGTGACTTCCTGTGTGTACTGCTTTGGGTTTTTATATTGGCAGCTAAGGTGACCAAACCCCAGGTTTTAACCCTTAAGAACTAGACAGATTTAGGCAGCTTCAGTTTGCTGCCTAGAGCAAGGACACTGTCAATGTGCAAGACTGAAGCTGTAGAGAGTTGGAAGGATTCGCTTAGCTTAGAAGTTAAGGTAGTTGGCTTGCAAAGTACCAACTTTTCCATTAAGAGGATAGCCTCTGCCCATGGAAAGGCTCAGGAATAGGATGGTGTTGCTTAATACTCTTAGAATCATAGAATCATCTAGGTTGGAAGGGACTTTTAAGATCATAAAGGCCAACCATTAATCTTGTACCAAGGAAAGCTTAAGGTCACATAAGTTGGGAAGAGGGGTCTACATAACAGATAAGGATACATCTAATAGGGTATGCTGTTGCTTCTGATCATCTGAAATCATAAAATCATTATAAAATCTTCTTGTTAACTGTGCCAGCAAAAAGAAGCATAAAGCCTGACTTTGAAAATCCCGGGGTGCATTATGTCTTGCTTCTGATCTGTGCTCAGCACAGGAAGGGAAAAAGCCAACAGAGAGGGAGATAATAGAAGTTGCTGCAGCTCACATCATGGGCTGAAGCACCATGGGGAAGTGCAGCTAAGCAGTGAGAACGTGCCTGAGAACATTCTTTTCAAAAACAAGGGCAAGGAGAACACTTAACAGGTGGGTCTCGGATGTAAGTAGCTGCCTGTTGGCACTTGATCTTAGTGACTTACTTAGTGACTTCTACAACTGACCTTCAGAAGAAAAAAGGACAATTTAGGGGTCATAAAGTTGTGCACGTTGACAAGGAACACAGATAAAGAAAAGTTGATGTAAATTTGGGCAGTTGGAAACCCACCATGAGTCACCGAACGTGGTGAGGGCTGCAGGAGCCCAAGCATGTAAGGATGATTATAGAGTATGACATTTCCATCTTAGAAATGGCTTGATTGGTTGAAAACATCTGAACTTATAGTTTAGTACTTCACTTTGATTATGGCCTTTAAGAAAGGAGTTTGGCTTCAGACATTTTAGTTTATAATTTAGAGAGACAACTGGATTCTGTTCCACTGAAATTACTATGGGACTAGCTGAAAGATGGGGTATACTTACCACATAGAGGATAAATCAGGGTCCTACCAAGAACAAGAGCGTTAATTATCATCTGTTTATGGCATACCCTTGCCCCTTCTGTTGCCTCCCCTAAAAAGCATGCCAAAATCTGGCCCAGTCATCTTTTTCCATTTTATGCTGACATGTATGTGCTGGTTGACCTAGTTATCTATGCCTCAGAATAAACTCAGTCATGGGTACTTGTCAATCCCTTTACCGGAGAGAACTGGCAACAACAGAGGCTGCATCCTGACACCTTGAAATTTGGAGTTGAAAACACAACAGAGTTTGACAGCTATTTTGTGGTTTTTCAAATGTTGTCTGCCTCTGCATGTTCTGTGAAAGCAATGTCATTGTAATTTAGTAATGCTACTGTAGCCATATAAGAAATGTGCAAGTTGTATGGAAGAGTGATAAAAATATTTTCTCATACATTGTCTAAAAGTTGACATATAAGTAGCTTTCTAGTCAGCCAGTTGCACTGTGATTTTATTGGAAGTTTCCCACATATCAAGGGTAAACCCAGAAAATAATACTTGCTGAATAAATTTTCAGGTTGATGATTGTTGCTAATACCCCTTTAAAGAAAAAAAGCCCTTCTCTTCAGACACAGAATCCGTTCCTTAAGTGACTACAGGAAAGTCAGGGATTACTCAGAGACAACTCAGAAACATAAATTTTGAGGCATCTGTAAGCATGCTTTTGTTTCTGTAATGAGATTGATTTTTCTTGTCCCAAGGCAGAAAATCTTGAAAGTGCTCTTAAGAAAGTGGGAGAAAGTGCTATTTCTCAGTGTTAATGTATATATCTGTAACAAAACATCTTAATTAGAAGCATATATTGATTTTTGGTGTCATTGAAGAAACATGATAGAAATTGAGGAGTGCAGTCTCCTTGTGCCTGTTTTAATAGTGCAAGCAGTTTTAGTTTGTGTTGTGATTGTTGATCAAAGACTTAGCACAGAAGCACCACATAAAGCCCTTTAAGAGGCCTTCAGCCTGCCATTTCTGCAACTCTCCCTGTGGCATGAGGTACGCAAAGCCTGAAAGAAGTCCTTTTCTTAGTCCCATTTTTTGTCCCCTATTTATTTATTTGTTTAAGAAAGAAAGGAGGAAGAATGGGATGTCTCAGATGCTAGAAGTCTGGCAAGTACGGAGAGGTACCTTGCTGTAGAGGGTGAAAAGAAGTCATGAGAAAAACAGCGTTGGGAAAAACTAATGACCTTACATGGGAAGAGCAAGCTTGGGCAAAACACAGAAATCGCAAAGGATCTTCAGAAATAGAAGAGTTATTATGGAGATGTAGAAGTCTTGACATAAAATGAAAGAAGTGGAAAGTGGGTTATTGCTGGATATGGAGCAAACCTGAAAAGGTATACCCAAAAAAGCATCTGTGGGGGGGAAAAATGGGGAGCAAGGTGGTCCTGATGTATTTAGTATGCTTGGTTTATAGGATTAATGAAGTGATCTTGCATTAGGGCAGTTTCCTTTTTCATTGCTTTTGAAGGGGAAATTTCTTACTCCTTCCTCTTGTAGTCTGACAACCTTTTCTATATGGGAGAGAAAGTAATTTCAAACTGTATTTAGTTCATCTATTGTGATTTTACTTCTTGTCATCTTAAGTTGAAAAAGTGTATTTTAACCAACAAAGCTTTTTACATCATTTACATTTGTTTGGCATCAAACTAAAGTAAAATGATAGTGTCTTCCTTAAAAAGCGCCAAAACAAACCCTCTCATGTTACACAGGACTACTCTGACCATTGCAAGTTCTTTCTAGAGTATTTCTGTGGGTGCCAGAAGTCTTTGTGAGCTCTTGAACCCTGTTAAAGAATTAATTGGTTTTGAGTGTTTGAAGAATCTGGGGTCATTTCAAGACACAGGTTCAAAGCTGATTGCTATCAGAAGACAACAAGCAAAACAAAAAAAAGCATTCAGAGAAGTGATGAAAAATCTCTTCCTTTCTCAAGTACGTCTTTCATTTTGACTCTTGAGATGCCATTGCCTTGCTGGATGGCTAGCTGAGAAGACAGAGCTTGAATTTCTAATTCTAAATGCTCTCTGAGAGGAAGAGCAATCTTATTTCCTCTTCTTGTACTAAAAGGGGATCAGGAGTGCCTGTGATTTGTGACCAAAAGTGTGTTGGGAAATGCATTCTCAATTTCAGTAAAAATTTGAAAGTGGAAAAGGAGCCCAATGTTTTAATATGGTAATCGCAGTGCTGCACTGGGATACGGGCTGACTAACTCAACTTCCATTTATTCTTGTTTAATTAAATAAATGAGCTGTGATCTGATAACAAGTTGTTGCTGGTTTAGTCTGTAATGAAGTAAAACAAGAGTTTGTGTTGTTCTGTCTGAAGTACTGAGTTGGTTGTATAGCAGAGGAAAGTCGACTGTCCTGTTCATTGCAAAAGATTTAAGAAGTCAGGCTTGTGATGGGAGCTCTACACAGTATTGCTCAGAAATACCCCTCAAACTGTTTCAACTGGAAATATTCGGAAATCCTGTGCACTTGCTAGCGCTCTGGTAGATGTATGAGCATTTTTCCTATTCATAATTGCTTTAGAGTGCTTTCATTAAAATAAGTAGTTACTGACTGTGAGAATCAGATTAGAAACTGCAAAGAACACAGAGAAAATTAAATTCACTCTCTTTTAAGCAAAGTGGAAGTGACACTGTGAGAAAAAACCTTTTCTGAAATTTCACCAAATTTCTGCTTTGTGATGTTAGCATAATAAAGTAATTTAGAGATCCTACTTCTGACTGTTAACTGCTTTAATTTCCTGTCTGATGATGCCTGGTACAGAAATAGTGTTCAGGAGATGATACCCATCTACTGAACAGCCCTGCATTTTTTGTGTATTTTTACACCAGTTTAACTTGCTCCTGATATGCTTGTACTGGCAGAACCAGGAAGTCTGCCCTCCAAAAAGGGGGGTTCATCAGGTGGCTGCTCAGGGTTGCCATGGGGAGGGAAAGCAGAGCCCTGCAAACAGGGAGGTGGTGAAGCGATGCTGTTCTGTGTGTGGCTGCAGGTCAAGTCCCTCCAGTCTCTGGCTTCATGGCTTTTAAAGGTGCCAGGGGAGAGACTAGCAGGAGTGGGATCTTCTGGTTATAAAATACTGCTTCTGGGAAAAGCGTGTGATAGTTACTGTCGTAGTAAGTCTGGAAGTGGTGTAGGAAATGATCTTGCTGAGTATCCCAGAGGAAATCTTCAAAGACTTTGGGAAGATTTCTCTTATTATAGGAACTTTTAAAATAACAGGAATAGTTTTGAATAATGGTGCTATTTCAGCTCATCAATATGTTGCTGAACTACCTTGGGCTCAGGTGGAACTTTCACTTTGGCCAGCTAACTCCTACTTAGTCTGTGCAGATATCTAGTTGTGGTTGGTCACGGGCTGGATTATGATACTTGGTAGATGATAAATCTGCTCAATTGTGTCTGTGAAGATTATAGTTTTTATGTGATCTTGCCTTGGGATGAGGTAGGTGTTTTTTGAGGGCCTGAGTTTGTTCAATTTCGTATCATAATTTGGTGACAATTTGTGCGCGCATTTAAGTCTCTGGAGAGGTGATGTGTACTCATAGCACCAGAAGACTGGAACCACAAAATCAGATGTGGTTCTTCATGTTTTTGATGAAAGAAAGAGAAAGGGAAAAGGAATTTTTAAAATAGTGACATGTCCTAAGTGTAACTTCATAAGGTGATTTAGGAATTCTTTTTGCCAGCATCATTTCTGCTATTCACCAGGTGAATAACACACTACCTTCTTCTTTATGAAACCTTACGTGAATTATGATGCACTGAAGCCAGCTGACTTTATGTAATAAAAATGGTTTTTTATTTGCAGTGATGGCTAATATTCTGGAAATCTTTATATCATTCTTAAAAAGTTGTACTTAAGCTGTGTGAAAGACTGCTTCATGTTAAGCAAGTCTGTGCAGAAGTCGGATGCTGTTGCTTCTGATGATACTTACTGTTTAAAACGGGAGAAGCAAGAAAAGTCAGGCTATAGCCATCGGTGGTGCAGATTTGCCAGTGCTTGTCTTGGGAATATCAGGGAGTATGGTGATGTTGTTCTGTCGAGTACTTGCTCTCACAGAAGCTATAGAGCAGATTCTTAGAGTTATAAAGTTAGAGGGTATCATGTTTCCTGGGGATTTATTTTTTTTAAATTTGCTCCTTTGCCATGGCATCTGTTGTGATGGCATGCCTCCAGTTACTCTTCTTACATTTTAGTCAGACTTTAGTGAGGTAAAGAAGATCTGTAGCAGTTTGTTTTATAGGTCATGCTTGTACTATATTAATATAATTTAAAAAAAAAATCTTAAAATTTTGCCTATGCAATCTGTGCTGAAATATGTATCAAACTGAAGAGGTTTGTTCTTGAAGACTTCCTCGCTAGTTATTTAAGAACCCGAGAGGGGATGATCCCAGGAAATTAAGCTGTTGTCTCAGTGCTGTAATTGCCCTGCGATACGATCTTGTGTTGAAATGGTATCTTTCCTCTAGATGAAACCTTCTGAGCTATTGTACAGCATGGGGGCTTTTATAAAACACACAGATTGAAAGTTCACACCTCTGTAAAAGGTACTTTTGTTACAGTGACGAGTAATATTCCCCTCACAGCTAATAAAATCGTCATAATTTCAAGGACACTACTGTAGTCCCCTTAGCAAAAGCTCAAAGCTGCAACTTGCGCTGGGCCTGATGGAGGAGGAACAGGTGGATAATGGGGAATGTAACAGCAGGCTAACAGTGAGAAAGGAGAGCTGATAGACTGTGACAATTACCTGTTAATTAAGGAGAAGAGGCGGGGCAGGTAGATGTGAAATGTAAATACTGTGGAAGAGACTGGCAGAGAAGAAAGGAGAACACGGAGGAGCTGGTAGTCCCTGGGTCTCAGTGAGCACCCCTGTGATGGCTGGCTGGAGAAGAGGGTGGCTGCAGGAGAAGCTCATGGGGCAGCATTTCCATAGCGTGCAAGATGCTTTTCACCTCACCCAGCCCTTCCTGGGTAGGGTGCTATGCAGATACGGAGAGAGCCCCAGCCCAGCTGTCAACTTCTCAGCTGGTTCTTGTTGGGGGTGAGAGGCTTGACGGCTGGTGAAGCATCTGTCTCTACCCGGGGACCACATTACAGGGCTGTTGAAGCCAGGTGTCAGCTCTCTGCTAGTAACGGCATAAAGGGTGCTTAACAAAATGGAATTAGTGTCACAGCAGTAACACTGCACACACCATATGATATATCAATTAATTTCATGTGCCGCAGAAATGTACTGGAAATTCTGGATAAAATGTGCTTAATGTTATCTCCTACGTCACTTAATTTGATTTTAGTTGAAAAATATATTGAAGTGGACAGAGGGTGACTGAGAAAATGAACAGCATTGCAAGTAAACTTGCAACTGATCACGTTGCTGTTTCCACAGCCTAGTGAGTTAAGGCAATGGAAATGGGCATAACCTGCTACCTGGGTGGGTCTAACTGATAACCTCTCTAATTGCAATGACATTCAAATGAGTGCCTTGTCGGTTGATGTTGTACATTAATAATCGATTGCGTTGGAGAAACCCAGTGTTTTGGGGGCATCTGCTAATTCATGTGCTTTTCTTAACACCTGCTACCGTATAACGGTGCTAGTGTCTACTATAATGTATGATACTTCTGTTTTAAAAATGAGTAGCAGAGGACCTGGATACTCTACATTGAAATACAGAGTTTTGCACCCCTGCTTGGGAATAGGCAAGTTTGTAGTAAGTTCAGTGAGTCCCTAAGAGTATGTGAGAAGCAGCTGTAGACCAGCATTTCTAGGTTTGCCTGAGCAGCTGTAAGCATCCTTAAGGCAGAGATTCTTACAGCTGAGAATCTCGGTTCTGTCGAGGTGGTAAGCATGAAAACAACTTTTGCCCTTCTGTTGCTTTTGTTGGGAAGGAAGAAAGCAGGGAAAAATACTAGCTGCCTTTACCCAAAGAATTGCTAAGCTTTTGCAAACATGTATGTGTTGTCTTTCATTTGGGAAGAGTTGGCAATCTGTTCTGCCCTGTGTGTAATAACAACTTGGGGGGGGTGTCACTCTGTACTTGCAGACCTACATTGGTTCGATAGTTGCCTCTGTGAACCCGTACAAGAGCATCCCGGGACTATACGACCGCACTGCCGTGGAGCGATACAGCAAGCACCACATGGGAGAGATTCCACCTCATATCTTCGCTGTGGCGAATGAGTGCTACCGCTGCCTTTGGAAGCGTCAGGACAACCAGTGTATCCTCATCAGGTAAATGGCTGCTGCTGCTGCTGCTCTGGTTATATCTGCTGGTGAGCTGTCTGAGGGAATTTAGCAGCGTGGGTTTGGGCCACATGAGCAGGAGAAATCCAAAGGAAAGCAGTCAGCAGAGTTCTGGAGAGAATTTACTCTGTATTGTTCTATGGACCTCTAACAAAGTGTTAATTTTTCTTACACATCTTAAGTTTTCATTTAGTGAAAAAGTGTATTGTAATTTTGTGTGTTTTTTGCTACTCACTCATCTAACATTACTCTAAGTGCTTTCCCCACCAGTTTAAACTTCTCTGTGGAGCTCAGTAGTTAGTCACCACTGGACTCTGAAACCTGTATCGAGAGAAAAATTAAAGCACCACGTCTTGAGAAATGCAGTAAATAAGAATAGCAGAAGAGAAAACCCTCCATGTTTCAGCCACTTAATTCTGCCTGATTAATCTTCTTTCCTTAATCTCATTGTGCTTTAATTTAATGGTGATTTGATAGCTTCCCATTTGATCCACTGTGTCACTGGTATTCAGGATCTTGGGGCTGCCGAATGCATGGTGCATGAGAGCAGTTGGCATTTCAATAGCTTTTCGCTGCTTTCTGCTCCTCCTTCCTTCTTGTTCCAGAAGAGCCGAAAACGCAGTCAACTATTTTCCCTTTCCCCTGCCTGCCAGCTCAGCTGCGTTGGCTCACACATGGGCAGGGAAGCCGAAGCCTTGCCCGCCGGATCAGGAGGAGCAGCTCGGTGGCGATGGCAGCCTGGCACCAGCCGTCAGGCTCTGAGCCAGGAATGATGCTCAGGGTCGCGGGGATGAGAGAGCTTCCCTCTCACTTTTGCAGTGTTTTTGTGATTAAACCTGTTTGCTCTCACCTTCCTGCAGCCTACCAGCACAAGTTTAATGTGGAGAGCTCTTCAGAGACCAGGTGACATGATTTTGACTGTCTCCCAAGACAGGAGCTCAGCGGGAGCCCTTGCAGCCGCCATGGGACTGTGGTGTGGGGCAGAGGGGGGGTGAAGCAGAGTGAAAGCAGTGCCTTTTGCAATAGGCAGCTCCTACTGGCATTTAAGATTAAAGGCAAGTTTGCAAGACTTCCTGGATAAGAGGAGGATTTGGCACATGTAGTTGAGCACCCAAGCCGCTGTTAGAGATGTGGGTCAGATGCAACACAGCTAGATCTGATTCCAACTTTCTCCAAGCTCTCAGGTCACAGTCCTTGCCTCTAGGCAGGTTCTGCCTGACAGTGGCAGAAAGACGGAGGGGGCTGATTGTGGTTTTCTGCTTTCTGCAACTGTATTTCTCCTTTTCATTTAGTACATAGTGCTGTACAAATAAAGCTGAGTCCAGGTGACACTCCAAGAAGAAGATGAAATGCGCAGAGATCTGTGTCATGCAAAAATAGCTAGCCTGAAGTCATGATTTCATGTTTTAATGACAGGCAAGTAGTTGCAAACAGCCCATGTACCCAAATTTTGGGGACTGAAATAATGTCTGGTGCCTAGCAGGTGACCATTGTTATTTTTGCAATTTTGTACTGGCCCAAGTGTTTTACCTTTCCTTCCCAATTCCCCACCATCTGCCAAGAGAAAAGCAGGTTGTGTCCTAAAAAGGGCATAAGCAGCAGTGTGTGATGTTCCAGAGGAGTTTCCAGCAGTCCCAGCTCTGTAAACCATGTGCTGCTGTACAGATATGCCATAATACGGAGAAGTTTTGCATTACCAGTCCTTTTTAAAATTGTTTGCTGTGGTCATGGATTAAAACAATGATTTGTTCAGTGTTTCAGACGAGTGTTGCAATGCAACTGTATAAGAGTATTTTGTCTCTACAGAAAAGGGGACATGCAATTCAAATCCAAAAATAAATAGTCACATCTGCTTTCCTAAAATAGTATTATCTCCTGTATCTGTGGAGGACCTGGATCAGGATTTTTTTAAAAATTACCAGAGGTTGTCAGTGGCCCCCATGAGGTTTAGTAAAGTCCCCACAATTATATACTTAGTTTGGGGCATCGAGAGTGTACTTATAATCTTCAGCATCCTGGCTTTGAATTAGATGTTATAACAAGTCACTGACAGACTTTCTTGGTTACTACCAGCATTTGAAAAAAAAAAATGGCCAAGCGGAGCTCTGCAGTGTCTGAGTTCAGGCAAATATTCTGGTCTTATATTTAATGTAAGAGATGATAAAAAGTAATTTTTTTTTTCCACCACGAAAACACAAACAGTTGCATCCAGTTACAACGAATGAATTGTTCATGTAGGCTTCACGTTCTGATATGCAGTTTCACCTGCTCCTAACTTAGGGATCTAAAAATTCAGTAGCAAGTTGTGACAGCCTCCTGAGATAAGGTACTGAAGGCTTTCTTATCATCCTCTGGCCTTGAAGTGCCCCCTGCTGGCATCCAGAATTAGCTCAGCTGTGTTTTGGAGCTGTTTTTTTAGGGCATGGGAGTCAAAAATCTGTGAAAAAACTTCTGCTGTTTTGAAATGCTTGGGATATTTGTCTGGGTGGAGTAAGATGAAAAGGTTAAGGCAAGACCTTGAATTAAAAACTGTCATCAGTAGTGACTCAAAATGTAATATAAATTTTTTCCAGTGTAACCACCCATACCAGAGGTGAAGAGAAAGGAAATATAAAAGAGATTATAATAAATGGAGTCATTCAAAGATGCTTATTTATCAGTCTGTGTTACACAGGTTTATTTTAATTCATGATAATGCTGCATAAAAATGACTTAGCAGCCTAAAGTGTCAACAAAATGGCACATGGAAGAAGCTGTACTCAACCTGTGCATTAGAATATTTACACAGATGTGAAATGGTATTCTCAGTCTCTCAGGCTAAAAATTGTTTATCTGGTTATAGAACTAGAGTTTTCTTGTAGAAAAAACATCTACATCACTGAATGCTCAGTTTTATGTTGATCTGAACCTTACCACAGAGTCCAGTTAAAACAGAAAAAACAAACAAACAAACAAACAAACAAACCAAACCACCACAATTAAATTTGATGCTACAGGGCACGCACAAAAACTTAAAAAAAAATTAACATCTACTGATTTTTCAGGGATCTTCCTTGGCAGGTGTGAAGGGTCTATCATACTTAAGGAATAGCCCAAAAGCTTGTTCTGACATAGGGAAGGGACTGAGTATCCCCATGATGCACTGATGTTCATAAGTTGGGACCAAGTTCAAATCTCCATCCCTTTATTTTAAGAATAGGGAAATACCTTTAGGGTTTGGGTTTTTGAGGCTGTTCACTTTGAGGTGGTCTAGTCTGTGCACAATCAAACATATACTCTTTGCTCAGATACAATAGCAGATGATGTTTAATGTACTTGAAAAGAAGTGTAAAGCAGTCGAAGGAGCAGCAAGTTACCTTCAATGACATTCAAGTCAGTGCCACGTGTGGGAAATCACAGTCTGACACCAGTTTGTTCTCTGTTGTCATCTGGTGGCCTGATGTTTTTGTGGTGTTGAGCTTGCAAATCAATGTGAACCAAAGTATCCTTTGGATGAGACCCAGACTTGTGATGGGAAGACGTTCTTATGAGACTGGCACAGCAAAATTCACGTGTGCATTTGACAAATTGAATTTGCTGAAAAGGCCTATTTTGTTTGCCTATATCTGTCTTTGGGGTTTTAAAACCAGCAGACAGAACTGAAAAGGGATTTAGAGTGGTGTTAATACCACCTCACTCGCGTAATGTCCATCAGAATGAGGAGTCTCTACTGGTGACCCCTTTTTCCACTGCAGCACTCCAGAGTCCAGGCTGCTGTGTCCTTAGCGAGATGCCCTGCATAGAACAAGTCATGGAGAAAGTCTGAAGATCCCCTAAGTGGGGGCCTTGTGGGTTGCTGTCACACTTAATATATTCACAATACCAAATGTAGTGATGCGGAACAAGCTGCAACACTTAAACTCATGGGTTGGAAAGGTTGCTGGAAAGGTTGGCTGTGCACTAAAAAATTCACCCTTTTACTGACCTTGGCAAGTTTTTAGGCATAGGCTTTCTAAGGAGTCTGAAAGATTGATCCCACTTAACCTACCATTAGTCTATGTACTGTAAGGTTGAATAAAAAACTTTAAAGTTTAGCATGCTTGTTACCGATTCTCATCTCATTAACAATAACTGGTTTTTGTAAAGCATTTTGCAAAGGAAAAATACAGAGCCAACGCAATGCACATAAAAGTATCAGTCCTGAGCTGAGCAACTCATTGCAGGGATGAGATCTTACTCGTGTACCAGAGGACTCAAGGAATCCAACCACTTGGTGCTCAGTAGTAAATGTAAAACTGAATAGTATAGAACAGTTACTAGTGAATGAATAGACAACACTGGGTAAATCCATTGTTTTCTCATATCTTTAGTATTTTGCATGAGCCTTTTTCCCCCTTGCTTGATATCCAGGAGGACTTTGTGGAACTGGAGGTAGTTCAGAGGAGAACAAAAAGGAGCCATCAAAAGTATAGCAGGAGATGGGGAACTGGAATTACAGGGGGCTACCCATGAAGTCATGCACAGCAGAGGTAGTGGTGGGATATGTTGTTGGTTTCTCCTTCCAATACGAGAACTAGGGGGCATGAAATGAAGCTAATAGGAAGCATATCCAAAACAAGACATGTTTTTTAAGGGAGTATGGCTAAAAACTCATGGAAGATAAATATGTTGAGGGTTACAAGACACAGAAACCAGTGGGTTTTTTTTTTTTCAGGAGCCCTCTGAACAGCAAATATCTGGAAGCTGGAATAACACAGAAGGGAAAAGTATTACATGTCTCCCTGGGGCATCTCCATTTGGCAACTGCCAGAGATAGGACGCTGGGCAAGTAGATGTTTGGCCTGACCCAGTTCTGAGCCCCTCATTTTCTAATTGCCGAATTGCTCTCAATTTTAGTGGGATGACTTTCAGCTTCCACAGAACTACAGATGCATGGGACAGAGGGTGGGGCAGAGGGAGGATGGTGTCAGTGCAAGAGCTGATGTCCTCTGGCACCTACATCCCTGCTGTTGAGCTGCACACTGCTTAGAGGGTGAGAATTTAGGCAGAAAGAATTATGTATCAATTGGTGATTTTTTTTGCACCAGACAAGGATAATGCAAAGGTTTGGGAAGCTTTCAAAACTAGCTGTACAAATGTTTTGTACCAGGAGTGAGTATTAAATATGGAGAATATGAAATATTCTTTTTGTTGCAAAGGAACATGACTGAGTGAGGGCCTGCAAAGAGAAACTGAATAAATACCAAAAAGGTATTTATTGTTAAATAAATACCTTTTATTAAGGCTAAGGTTAAAATGTTAAGGTTAAAATCAAATTGAAAATACTCCAGAATTTGAGATGGTATGATAGATGAATCATACTTGCCAGACCATATCAGCAGGTAGCATATCTTGTATGAGACTTTATGAAACATTTTAAAGACTGTGATTTGTCTTAGGAAACAGATCTCAGTTGCATAACTGAGTCTCATTCCATTTTCTGAATGCCTCTTCTCTGCTTATTATTGCGTTTGTTGGCATTCAGTTGCAGGAAAATGCCATGCTGCTTTCTTGGCCTGTACCTTTCTTCTTTGCCTTTTACTAGAAAGCATCATTATGTTTCGCTGTAACCTAAAATCACTGGGGTCACCACTCAGCAATGGGACAACAAAAGACTGTCAAATAAACTAAACTTGTTCCACGTGCCCTGTTGTGCTCCATCGAAGTTTCCTGCTTGCTACAATGAAAAGGGTAGGGTTAGACCAAAATGTACCTCCTTTCACTGGGAGTTAATTAGAATTAGGCACATTTTAATCAGGAATTAGGAAAACTAGGAATTAGGCTGCAGTTTAGGATATAATGCTGTGACTTCAGATGAAAAGTAAGCAAAGTAGACAAACTTTAATTGCAAGTTATGTTTCTTAATGGCTCACAGTGTGTTTTTAATTACAAGGCTAAGTGAATGGAAATGATGCTGGGGAAATGAGCCAAATTTATATCTTCCATTTTTAGAGTATTGATTTTGAAGGGAAACTGAGTATACAGGTTTTTTTAAAATGCCAACTTAGCATTATTAAATAGCTTTGTTCTGCTATGAGTGAAGATGAGAGGTGAAAATTATGTATTTTGAACTCACGTGAATCTGATTTATTTGGATGGGCAGGTAAAATGTTTGTTTAAATAATATGTAGCTTACTAACAATATCCTTACTAATTATACTAGTAGCCTTTATGTATTACAATAAGCCTTGGTGTCTCTGACCTCTTCCTTCTCACAGCAGGTCTCTCTCCTTAGGTAACTTGCTGCAACATAATCCCAAACTCTCACAGCTTAATTCATATTCTGGACTTTCCCCCCCACAATTGTCATCTTTATTCTAACTTTGGGCTTTTTTTGTGTTGGTGAGAATTGTTGCATAGTTGCTTGTATTCAGAGAGCTCTTTGTTGCCTCATATGTGTTGTATATATCCTTACACAATAATGCCTTGAATTGCCATCTGAACAGCGGCATGAAGTCTAAATATAGCTAGCATTTTGTGTTGAATGTCAAATTCACCAAGTTTAAAGTGGTATTCTGCTCCTTTTTGAATTTTGTTTCTAATCACCCCAGTCTTCCTGACCTCCGGTTACTTACCGTTTGGAGGGCTGGCCAGACAGAGGGCTTTCCCCCTGGCAGGTGGACCTGTGCAAAGACTTTGCTCCTCTTCTTCTTTCAGTGGCGAAAGTGGTGCTGGTAAGACAGAAAGCACTAAGTTGATACTCAAGTTCTTGTCTGCCATGAGCCAACATTCTCTGGAGCTGTCCTGCAGAGAGAAGACCTCCTGTGTGGAGCAGGCGATTCTTGAGAGCAGGTACTAGATCTTTCAATACACAGGTATTTTTTCCAGAAGATACAAGCCTTGTCATTGAAATAAGAGCTTGCAGTGTAATTAAAGATGCAGGTGAACAATAAAATGAACATTGGAATGGGGGAAATTTTCCATTAAAGCAAATTACCTGGCTGCACTAGAGGTTTGTGAGCACAGTAGTACATCTTAATGAAGCAAAAAGATGCATTTTGAAAAGGACGATGCTTTAGTGGTGGCTTTCATTTTTTATTTGGGAGGTGAGGGAAATGGGAATTTGGAGTCACAAACCATTGGTTTGGTTTGTATAGCCTGAGAATAAGGTAGAACAAGATACAGCACAGTGAGGATAAAGCATGCTGAGGAAAAAGAGGGTAAGTAGAACTGATAATACAGACAAGTAAATGCATCATATAAATCAAACACCCTCTATGCAAACAAACAAAAAAATCTCTCAGTATTTGAATGAAATAGCAGAGCGTTCTAAACTATTTAAAAACAAAGACAATTTGAGAAGCTATTACTTTTGTTTATCGTGATTAATCTGTTTTACCTACACTGCATCTTGATGTAATTAGTTTTTAAATTGCCTTAGGAAAAGGACTATTTTCTCTACATCTGTCTAGCAATTCACATCTGCTGAGATTTCTTATTTCTATAATTTGAATACTGCAACATTGCATTGCATTGCATTGCAACAGAATCGCATGCATCTTTTGAGCAGTTACAGATTAAGTTGTGAAGTAGTTTAGCAAGATTAGTCTTCTTTTTGCTTGAGTGCTTGCATCTTTTGATAGAAAGTTGAGATGCCCATTGTTAATAAATTGAGGATAATACTGAGAATGTAAGATGTGGCGGAGGAGGGTGTCAGAAGTGAGCTTTTCAGTCTGGTTCTTTTCACCAGTCCCATGTGAAACCATTGGCATGCTGGTCAGACATTAACACTCTTGTTGTTCTTCTGTGTTTTAACAGCCCTATTATGGAAGCTTTTGGCAATGCAAAGACTGTTTACAACAACAACTCAAGTCGCTTTGGGAAGTTCATTCAGCTGAACATCTGTCAGAAAGGAAACATTCAGGGAGGAAGAATTATAGATTGTATCCTTGTTTGGTGATTTTACTGCTCTTTGCTGACAGCCCCCATGCACTTCCCCTGTTGAGAAGTGACTCACTTTTGTCTGTCTTGTCACCCCAACCTGAAACACACACAATTAAATTGAGCTGATGTAGGTGATAAAGGGAAGCAGTAACACAGAATTCTGCATGCGTTTGTGCAGGTGCACTCATGCATTTGTGGTTAGGTTTATATACTCTTGGAGAACCAGGATTTTGCGTTGCTGCTGCTGGTTTGGCTCATGTGCATCTCCCTACATAGTAATAGCTAAAACAGCCTGAGTTCTTGAGGATAATTTCAGTTGTTAGCTATTCCCCTCATTTATTATATCGGAAGATAAGCTTCTTTCTTTTCTGGAAAAGTACTCAGAAGAGCAGAGCTGCTGATTT
The DNA here is from genome assembly GCA_013400555.1 of Jacana jacana. Classification (NCBI taxonomy): domain Eukaryota; kingdom Metazoa; phylum Chordata; class Aves; order Charadriiformes; family Jacanidae; genus Jacana; species Jacana jacana. The sequence continues at coordinate 44,295 of VZTM01017304.1, read as the reverse complement.
TCAGCCATGTGAGCCTGGGTGGGTCAAATCCTTGAATTTGTCCTGCATTTTGCAAAATCGGAATATGAGCCAGCTTCACCAGAGGTGTGGGGATGAGAAATGCACTGAGGAGATGCTACCTAGTGTTTTGAACATCATCTGCTTTTGCAGTGGGACACATTTTTATTCTTAAAGCTGTTTCCAAGCTTTAGGGAAAAGAAAAAGCCGAGGAAAGCAGATGTTGTTTAAAATCCAGAACACGGCATGTCTGATTTTGATCAGATGGAGGATGGAATTGTGGGAACACTTTGGAATTAGAACTTCTGCAGTATCACCATTGTTGCTACTTTATTCGTCTTGTTTTGGCAATAGGCATGTCATGAGGAAAGACCATGATGCTTTTACTATTGTTTCAAATGAAAGAAAGAAAGATTATAAATAGCCTGTGCATTAATTGCTTTTTACTTGATTCCTTGACTGAAATTTTTCTTCCTGGCTATAGATTTATTGGAAAAAGTAAGTTGATGATTGCTTTTGACCAGTTAATTTTGTTTTATTTCATATTTTCTTGGAAATTGTGGATTAAAAAAAAAAGTCTCCTTAAAAATGATTGCTTAAACGGAAACTATTTTTTACTTTGACAGAATCGTGTAGTAAGACAAAACCCCGGGGAAAGAAATTATCATATATTCTATGCCCTGCTGGCAGGGATAGAAGAGAGAGAGAAAGGTAAGTGCAAAGCACGAGTCACACAACTGTAGTGGCTTTCTGCTAGCAATCAGCCATGGTGACAGCAGTGGAGAGTTTAACGGCAGAAACCCACTAACCGGAGCAGTGAAATAGGTTATTTATTCAGCTGGCATTCAGTGGGTGTGAATTTGAGCTCAACTTGATAAAGCAACCTGTTCAGTTCAGGAGTGTCACCGAGCTGCCGGTAATTTTTCTCCTAGCTTCTGCTGTGCCCCTGGGAAAATTACTTGAGGACAAACATGCCTCATTCTGTTCAAGCTGAATATTTTTGCTGGTACTAAATAACTCCACAGCAACAAAGAGAAATAGTTCTGGTTCCTCTAATCCTCTCCCATAAAGAATAAATCTGCTGAACAAAAGAAATGACATTTGTATATATGCAAAATTGCCTAAAGCTGTCTTGGCATCTCCCTTTGGGCCTACTGTTTTTGCATTCTAAAAAGGTGAGTTAACTCAAATGTGTAGCTAAATAAAGCAAAAACCAGCAAAATAACCCCCCATATCTAATTTTAATACAAAACTTTGTTTTGTTCATCATCATAATTTCTGAGCAAATGAACTGTGAACTATTCAACTCTGACACAGTAATTTGCGGAGTGCTTTTGTTCCAGGATTTCTTTCTCACTCATCCTTTTTTCTCTCCTCATTAGATGCTTTTTACTTATCTGTACCAGAGAACTACCACTACCTGAATCAGTCCGGATGTATAGCGGATAAGACAATCAGTGACAAAGATTCATTCAAAGAAGTGATTGTGAGTTGTTTCCCTAGTTCTTTATGCTTTAAAAATGCTGGAGGTGAAGGTGCCAGAGACCCACTGACAGAGCAAGGGACAAACCTTTCTTGCGCTTCCTGCACATGCCTCTCTCTCACGGGGTTACTGATCTTACAAGGACACACATTTTTCTCCTAACACTTCACTCTCGTTTTGAGCATGTCTTAAACGTTCCCTCCAATATTTGGTTTTTACTCTTATCATTTCACAGTGTGCTATGATTTAGTGAAATGATTATATTTTGGAATGAAAAGAATGTCAGCTGGGAAGACAGTAAGGCATTTACTTGCCTTTCCCCTCCTTCATTGTTTTATACTAGTGCTATGTCTGCTTCCACTGTTTTTCCATCCTAAAGCTTTGCCCAGATCGTGTAACATCTACTGGGTTGAGCCTGCAGTGCAGCACGTGGGGAGCAAAGCACCTAGGCTTCTGTGACTCTCTGAGTTGCAGCTGGCAAATCCAATTGTATGGAGTAACTTACACAGCAGAGTTGAAGAAAACAGAAACCCAGATTAAAAAACAGCTCCTGATGGAGTCTTTCTCTGAATGGCTTTGTATCTTATACCCACACTAATTAGCTACAGCAATTAGTCTATACTGACTGTTAGGTTAATTGCCAATTGCTTACTCTGTCACCAGTGTTATGTATTAGACTTGAAAAATGAGACAAAATGTTTAGTTTTATGCCCTTCACCAAACTATTTTTGCTTAGCTACGTTAATCTCTTTGCCAAATTGACAAATGAATGTGTAGTGGATGCAGCAGTTATTTTTTTTAGTGTAAAAAAACCCTCATCTATCATGGCAGAGGGAGGAGTAGGAAAACTTGGTCACTTATCTGTATTATAGTCACAGGCTTAATTTTATTAGCATGACATTTAATTTGTGCTAATCGTCCCAGGGTAGGCAGAGCATGAAATAGGCTGGCCAGGTGATGTTGCATGCTGCCTGCAGTGTGGGCTGGCTTGGAGCAGGGGCTAAGGCTGCCTTCCCAGATCAGGAGGCGGACAGAAGCTCCACAGTTCACCCTCACCTGTCTCTTTCCATAACAGTCATCCTCTTTGCCTATTTTTATTGTGGTTTAAGTCCCAGAAATGTTACTTAGGGAGAACTTTTTTGTAGGAGAGAGTAATTGCACAGTGAGCATGGACATGAACTCCTAGTGCTGCTGCCTTTCTTGGAGCTGTGTTCTGAAAAGCCTTCTATGCAAAATAAACCTCTTTTTTTAATTGTGGAATGAGACTGAGGCTTTTTCATTTGTAACTGTTGATTTATGAAAGGTAAATTGTGTCACATGTCATCTGTCAGACACCTGCATCTTAGACCTTGCTAAATTCTGGTAATTTTGAGAGGCATATAATCACTTACCCATTCTACATCAGAAGAAATCATGTTCCTCCTCTTGTTTTAATATTTCTTCACATACGTGCCACTCTCCTCATTTACGTAGTTGAGCCTTGATCATTGCCATATTGCCCTATAGGGTGTTTTGATATTTATACAATTTTAATGAAGAATTTGAAAGCAAATTACAGCATCCTTAGAGCATCATCACAGTGATACTTACATGTTCCAAGATGTCCCTGTCATGTCTTACAATATATTCAATTTGGGATGAAACCAAAGGAATTAACTCCTGCCAGCCCTCTGTAAGTCCTGACTTGCTTTTCTGAGGCCTTAGAACACTGTTGGTGTCCCCATTTCTGAGATCGTGTACATGTTATTGAAGAAGCTCACCTGTCATTTCAGACTGCCATGGAAGTGATGCAGTTCAGCAAGGAGGAGGTGCGAGAAGTGTTGAGGCTGTTGGCTGGCATTTTACATCTAGGAAACGTTGAGTTCATCACTGCTGGTGGGGCACAGGTGTCCTTTAAAACAGGTGAGATGGCTGTGCATCCAAATGTAAATGTTTCTTGAGGTTGTGAAAGCCATATTCGTTGCTGGTATATCTGACCACAGCAAGGACAAACAGTGAAAGGGTCATACTGCTTTTTAGCATCTGTAAATGTTGATTAAAATGTTACTTTTGGGTTTTGACAGATAAGGCAAATTAGTCTGCTGCTGGCTGTTAGTTCTTGACTCAAGAAGGCCGCCTTGGGCACATATTTATGCCATTAATAGTAATGAAATTCCGTTTTAATCTAATTCCCTCTTTAAAATACTCTCAAGTTGATAAAACATAAATGCTCAAGTATGGTCCTTAACTAAAATCTCCACTGAGGGCATCCTTTGTTAGAACTTTTAATACCTCAATTAGAAATCTTAAAGTACGTGCTGCTATGTCTAAAGATTTGGCTTGCAAGCATTTTTAATGTTTGTTCAAATGTAGCAATAGAGAGTAGCATTACATACTGCTTTATATACTACATTATAGCAAAACTGCAGATTAATGTATGTGTTTAAGAAGAAAGTTTCATTGGCTTTCTTTATCCTCATCACCCCTAGGGAAGCTGAAATGCATTCATCTGGATAAAGAGTGAATTACTGCTTGTATATGGAAAAATTTGTTAGTGTAAGCAGTAGGTTGTTTGAGTTCTTGATATGTAACATTGAGGAAAATACATATTTGTGACTTGTGATGAATTTCTACCGCTAAATTCCTGCAGTTGTGCAGAAGTATTTTTGATACTGTGACTTTTCATGAGCAGCAAAAACATAATCTAGAGTTTCTGGTTGTGTTTTTATCTCTAATCCCTATTGTTCTGGAAGCATCTTAAACAGTGGTGGTAGTAATAACAATAATGATAATAATAATGATAGTACAATAAAACAGTTTTATAACTTTATACATTTAAGGACATATTTTTATTTGTCTCTTTGTTTTGCCAGCTCTGGGTAGATCTGCTGAATTACTGGGGTTGGACTCCACGCAGCTAACTGAAGCGTTGACACAGAGATCAATGATACTCAGGGGAGAAGAAATCCTAACGCCTCTTAGTATACAACAGGTAAAGGTGTCTTGGTTTTGACATGGTTTTAGGGTCTGTCAAATGTATGGCTTGGTCTTCAAGTCTAGAGAAATCATTGGTCACTCAGGAACAGAAGCTTAGCTCGTGCATTGCTATAAAAAAATAATACGTAGGGGTTTTTGGGAAGGGTATAATTGAAATTTTAGAAATTCTGTAGATCCCATCGTATCATTCTGGCCAGGGCTTGTATCTTAGCCCTTGTCATTCTTAGTAAGCGTGATTCCTTACCATTGTTTTTTTCAAGTCCTAATCATGTAGGCTGATATTTTTCATTATGGATGTTTGCATCAGGTGGGAGTTTCTGAAAACTTTCAGCAGAAATAATTTTATTATTTACAAGAAGGGGATTAGAAATAGGTATGTGTAACATTCTGCCTACTTCTAGAAAGGGGGAAGTTAGGATGTTGCTTCCTACTTGTCTGTTTTCTTCCTCTGCACTTAAGTTTATAATTTCCTTATTTTTTGAGTGTTTTAGCCTTGGAATGTAATTTGAAAGCCACGTAGGTGCACAGCTGTTACAACCTACACTGTTAAAGCTGAAATCATGATGCTCTGTAACCAGTGGCTGTCAATAGGAACACAAACCTGCTTGCATTATACATTGCTTTATGGTGTGCAAAGGAGACTGACCAGCAAAGTCTGGTAAGTTCTCAGTTACAGGGGTGGTTGATGTGTTCTGCATTCCTTTTTTAATGCAGGCAATAGACAGCAGAGATTCTATGGCTATGGCACTTTATTCTCAGTGTTTTGCTTGGGTCATTAAGAAAATCAACAGCAGAATCAGGAGCAAGGAAGACTTCAAGTCCATTGGAATTTTGGACATATTTGGATTTGAAAACTTTGAGGTAGGTTTCAAAAGCTTGTTTTTGCTTCATTGTTCTACATATCTTTGTCATCTTTGCTGGAACTTGATTATTAAATATGTTATGATTTAAAACAGTTCCTTGTTTGCAAATTAAAATACTTGGAGTATATGCATTTTTCAAAATTTCTTTTCTCTTTAGGTAAACCGTTTTGAGCAGTTTAATATTAACTATGCAAATGAAAAGCTTCAGGAGTATTTCAACAAGCACATCTTTTCCTTAGAGCAACTGGAATACAGCAGGTAAGTGCTGCAGATGAATTTGTAAAGATTTTGAAAATCCCAGTATTCGCTTGAAATGTGGATTCCCAGCTATCTCAGCTTCCTTTGAAAATTTCTCTCTGGAGCTGTGTATTTTTTTAAAAGCCAGCTGATTTTGCTGTAATTTGCAAGATAATTAGGTCAGTTCTCCCTGTTTCTATATTTAAAATAATTTCATCATAGTTGTCAATAAAAAGACCCTCCTTATTTTCATTAGGGAAGGACTAATTTGGGAGGATATTGACTGGACAGACAATGGAGAATGCTTGGATCTTATTGAAAAGGTAATAAAGAAATTGATACCAGTGTGATTTCTAGTTTTTGTTCTAAGATAACACCTCTTTAAAATACCCGCCGATGCAAAGAACAAGTGAAAAAAATGGTGGATCTTGCATGTTTAAATAGGGAACTTTTAATCAGACCATTTGCATGGGTATATTACAGATTATATTGTAAGATCAGTATATATATCTCTTCTTGTTAAAGGAACTGTTAGCAGTGTATGATTATATACAAAAGTAATATTTGGAGATGATATAAAAGTGTAGAAAGAGTAGACAGGAATGATGACATTGTTTTGCTCCCTTAATGGCTTTTGGGCTATGGGGAGTCTTCATTTGGTACCTGCCACTTTTGGCTTCATCCATAATTTTCTTTGTATTCTGATTTGTGCTAAAGGAACATGTAAAAGAGCAAGAAGTTTCTGCAGAGTTACTGGTAGGAGCGTTGGCAGTGAGAGGCAGACGAGGTCTGAGCTCACTGCATAGAAATTCTAACTAACTCTGGCTGGATGACAAAGCCAAAGTTATCTATCATTTCATCCACGTTGAGGTCTGCCAGCAGTAGAAGCGGGCTGCTTGCGTTTATCTCCGTGGCGGGGTGTGTGGCTGCGTCAGTTTGGACGACTGCAGAAACTGATGGCAGCGGGCAGGGGATCCGGCTGCCGAGACGTGACTGCAGTCAGGATGGTGTGGCTTGTCAGGAGCTGCTCTGGGCTGGTGGGAAGTGGCTTATTAAAATGTACACCTGGAGAACCATGTTTTTCCGAGAGGCTGTCGCAGCCAGAAGCTTGCTGGACACATTAATTAACTGCAGGGTAGCTTGCTTTGTTTACCACCTCTTCTATTATGAGAAGTTGGGAACACCAAAGGAAATTATACAGGGGCATATGCAAAGCAACAGGAGGTTGTGTTTCACACAGTGCGTAGCTAAACTGGGTATCTTTTGGTGTGCTGCTGGGCGCTGTGGGTGCTAAAAGTTTGCATTGGTTCAACAGCTAAGCAGGTGATTTTATGGAAGAAAAGATTTTGAAAGGCTGGTTGCACAAGCTCCCCGGATTTAAGGGACTCCCGATCTTTCAAAGTCTTGGAGGCTGGGGATGTATTCTGGGGCAGTGTCATTGCACGCACCTAAAAACTGCCTACATCAGGAGAAGTCTTGCCCCTTCCAATAGCTTCTTTTTTCTTTATTTTGCCCGTGTATCATATGTTGTATGTATCAAAAGGAGTATTGCCAGAAAAATAGGATTGCAGTCCTTGTGAGAGAGGGTTTTTAGTCATGTACAGGTGGTTTTGTGCCTCTGTGCACAAAACAACTTCAAGGACTGTGATTTTTTCCAAACTGGAAGCAATGCCCGTGTCCATCTATGCACTAATTCATCTTCTGCCTCTTCTTACTGTTCTAGAAACTGGGACTGCTGGCGCTTATCAATGAAGAGAGCCATTTTCCTCAGGCTACTGACTCCACCTTGCTAGAGAAGTTGAATATCCAGCATGCTGTATGTGATGTTTTCCTCACATTTTCTGTGCAAATTATGGAGGGTCTCTTTGTTTCTGTAGAAATTCGTGATTCAAATATATAGGTGCATAGTTGTAGAGGCTGTTTTGGACATGGATCCTACTTCCATGGCAATCCATATCATGTGCTGTTAAGGCTGAGGGGGTTACTTGGAAGAACATATCCTTGTTACTGTCCAGTTAAAGGTCTCCGTATTGGTGAATAAGCCAAATTCAGCTCTTAGAGATCTGAAAATCTGCAGTAACTCAAATTACTTGGACCTTCAATTTTACTTGATTTAATGAAATGTTCACCTTGATATCATCTTACTGTTTCCTCTGTCTGGGTTAGTGTTACCTTTTTTTGTGTGATCCTAGAATTATTTTCAAGGATTTCTGGGATACAACCATACCCACCAATCTTCATTACTGCCAGTATAAGACAGAGCCTTCTTTTTCAAAGTGCCTTTAATAGATGGTTCTGCCAGATGGGTTTGGGTTTAGTATAATGCCTTTTTAGATACTATAAATCTGTTATTGCTGCATAGCAGCCCAGACAAACGAATCCTATTATCATTGTAAGTTGGTTGGTTGCTTTTGGAGCCCTAATCTTCCAGGGAGTTCAGTGGAAGACAATGGTTTGCTTAGGTCTGGGCTGAGAAGATAATGTGACCCTTTGCATTGTTCCATTCCCTAACTGCTGACCCCCTCAAATATTTTCCTCTTTTCTTTCCCCTCCAATTAGAACAATCCTTTTTATGTAAAACCACGAGTTGCTGTTCACAACTTTGGAGTGAAGCACTACGCTGGGGAGGTAATTTTCCTTTCTTTATTTGCTGAAATTGTTCCAGACGGAGTTTTCATTAGCTTAATTTTACCCTGAGGCTGCTCAAAATTAACTAAAGCGCTCTGTTCCCTCAGCGCTTTTTACAGTACTGCTCTTGTGAGAGGTGCCTGACTACTTGGCTTGTTTTTTGAATCAGCTCTGTTTCCTGCTAGGTCCAATATGATGTCAGGGGGATCTTGGAGAAGAACAGAGACACTTTCAGAGACGATCTCCTGAACTTGTTACGTGAAAGCAGGTTTGTTCTTCAATTTTTGTTTAGGACCTGATGTTAAGGCGTGCTGTATTACCTAATTCTATGTTTATGTGTATCTCTTAATACATTAGATACTTAATGTATATAGTGTTTATGTTGTATCTATCGGGGTTTATTAACTAATTCTCACAGGGTTTGAATATGTTAGATGTTGTGCAGCATCAGACCTTGATAGAGTTGAAATAAGAAGAAATATCAGAGGTGCCTGTAAGCAGGTATAATGGTAACCAGTTCTCACAAAGTGTGTTTTTCTCACATTGTGCAATACTTCATTCCTGTTCATTCCAGGGGGTTTCTAGAGAGCTCATTTGCTAATTAGTAGTGGGTGAAGATGCTGAGAGCTGGTGACAGTTTTTAACTGTTTCAGAGTGCCTTATAGGCAATATGCATTTATGGCTTTTTTGCTTCATGTACAGCTTGGATTTCTGGCATTCGCTCATTTGGTTGAAAGCTTAGAGTCAGGGACCTACCACCGTGCAAATTGCCGTATAGTAATTGCTTCAAAGGGAGAATTTCTATAAAGGTTCATGTTACTGAAAGTCTGAGCTTGGATGTCTTTGGTACCTGCATGCCTCCTGTCACTCAGCTGTGTAAAGTCTCAGGATCCTTACAGTAGTACCCTGTGAGCTGGAGTGAGTGAGTGGTACCGTGTCCCTTTTGTAGGCATATGGTTGAGACTCCAGGATGCACAGAAGAGGAGGGAGCTGAGCCTGGGTGTTGCTATCTCAGCTGCTACCCTCACACAGCCTGTCCTGTCATCCTGCCTTGCTCTGGGAATCGTTTGTTTGTAAATCCCTTAAGCCCTTCTGTGCAGGAGAAACTGTTAATAAGCGCTTCCCCTCTCTCTGTTGTTTATTCTGGTTTCATGGCAAATCTGACATAACATCTGTCAACTGAAATATGTAGGTAAAAGTAATAAATGAATTAAAGCTGCTGGGCCTGATTTTGTTTTAGCACCAACATCTGTCTGGAGCTCAAGTTAAAAGGTCAGTTTTTCTGTAGAAGTGGTGAGTGGAGGACACCTGACTGGTAGGGCAGAAAACAGCATACACAGCTGGTACCTGAAAGCAAGGCTCATGTGAGTGGTTGTTTTGCGTTATGGCCCTAAAGAGACTGGAAGGCTTGTTTTTTAATCTTCGCTGAGGTACAGTTCCCATTACAGTCAGCTGGAGATTTGGGTGAGTGAGTGGAGTAAAATGCAGTAAAGGCTCTGGGACTTCACACTTGTTTTCCCTAAAGATGTGTTAGGAGTGGAGAAGAAATTACATCCTTGTTTTGTTTGGCTTTGACTTGGGGCTTTTTTTTTTCCCTGCCTAAATTCCGCAAAGGCAAAATCTGTGCTTATTAAAGATTTTGGAGAAATTCAGTAAACGTTTTTTGGATGGAGGAGCTGCTTTCTAAAGGACAGTGCTTTCTTTACATTCTGTAGTGATAAATCTCATAGTCTGTTAAGATATACCTTAGAGATATTCTTTTTCTTTCCCATTTCAGTCTTGATTTCATCTATGATCTCTTTGAACATGTTTCAAGTCGCAACAATCAAGACACTCTTAAATGTGGAAGCAAGCACCGAAAGCCCACTGTCAGTCTCCAGTTCAAGGTCAGTTAATGTGTTGTCTCTGCTCTGTAGGTAATCGATGACAGATAAACCCTGTTCAGTAAAGAATAATTGCAGATTAAAGCAGGTGAACCTTCAGCACTGAAACATCGCTGTCTCTTCTGTGAAACTGCACTTACAAATCAACTGCTCAGCCATTCTAGGTCACTTCAAGCAGACACTAACTTGTGCATCACACCATGCACACAGACCTCCTGTTGCTTTCCGCTTGCTTCTTTGTCTTGTTCTAAAGCTTTTCTATGAAGTTGGTCTCTCTCGTCCTTGTTTTTATTTCTAATCTAAAACAAACCCACAAAATCACACAGAGCCTTACAGCAGTGCCTGTATGCTCAGAAAAATAAGTACTGAATAAATACCTCATTAAGGTGTTGCCTTGCTTTTTTACTTGAAGTTTGGAAAGCATTTTTATTAAACACCTTTTTATGAGGCTTTATAGCCCTGCCATCAAATATGGCACCAAGTTGAAATCTAGCATAAAGTCTATCTGTAAATCATTTAAAAAAGAAAGATTGGCACAAAGCCTTTTATAAATTGCATGGGTGCAAGTCTGGATTAGTTGTCTTTCATTTTGTTTGAATTAATATACATTTGCACTGCTCATTCACCTTTTTTTTGAAAGAAAAAAAAAAAAAAGGAGCAGACTCAAACCCCTTGAGGGCAGATTTTATCCAAACAGACTACTACTAAGTGTTGGTCAGAACAGCAAGGAGTGTATGCTGGGGCACACAGAGTGTCTTTTATTAAAAAACACTAATGTTTCTAATGTTTTATTCCTTGGACAGCTTGCTTTGTGTTGCCATCGCTTGCCTCAGACAGTATCCACTTCTTGTGCTGAGGTGGTACCGTTTGCTAGCTCTCTGAGATAGTCATTTGTACCTGTGCCAAGTAGACCTTTAATATCTTACTGTATAAAAATTGACCACATTTTTGCAGCCACTTTGCAAGGTAGAACATCATGCGTAGTTCCTATTCTCTGTCAGGGCCCCTAGATAGCATAAAGCATGATAAAATGTGAAATCAAAACATTGTTACCTCTTATCTAAAGCTGCAGTAACTGACCGTTAACCAGCTGGGATGCTTAGCAAGAGGTTGACCTTCACATCATGCCGTCCCCAAAGAATTAGGTTGAGTGTTTTTTCCATGTTTTAAAGCCTTGCAGGGATTAGTCCATAAGAACTTTGCCCTCACAGTTTTATTCTCATGATAGGTTGGTAAACTCTTCTCTGCGTTTGACAGCCTGCCTAATGCGGGCTCTGGGGTGCACACAGGACAACGGAGGTTAGATACCATCTGTTCCAGCCTACCGCTTAAAGCAGGGCAAACTTCAGATTACCTTGTCACCTGACAGTGACTTAGAGTCTTGCAGCACTATGCTGAATCTGGCAGTCTGTACCACAGATGAATGTGAAAATAAGGTTAAATCGTTGATGTTTAAATTGACCAACTTTTCTGATCCGTGTGAGTAGCCTGTGTTGAGACAATTAGCTTAGTTGGACATAGATGCTGAAATGTTCCACACAGATTTAATTACAGATGAAGCCTTTACTTTTTGAAGCTGTAAATATTTGAATTTGCATGAAAATATTTGTCTTTGTATCTTCTGGCTGTTTAATGTTTGCTGCCCCCGACCCCTGGTCCATAGGCTGGCAAAAGCAAACGAAGCAGGAATTCTCTCTTATGTTCCCAGCCACTTCATCATATGCTCCCTTTGCTCTGTACCAGCTCCTGTGCACAGCCACAACTCTGCCAGTTGCTTTTGTAACTTCATGTTTAATCATCAAGAAAGTCTTTGGTTTGCAGATTAAGGCAAGAATTTGTTGTAACAGACTGGCATTGGCAGTTTTGCTTCAAAACATATGGTAGGACACACAGTGTTGCTCCTTTAAAAAGTGAAGTTTCTGTCTCCTTGGCAGCCTGCTCTGTATTCTCCTTACTGCCTGGCATGCAGTGCTGCCTTTGAGGGCTGAAACATTATCACCTCTATGACCCTGCAGAGCTGGGCTCCCCTCCTATACAGTCATTTGTATCTCTGCAAAGTAAATGCAAGACTTCAATTTAAAATGGTTTGTTGTGCTTAATCGTACGGAATGAGGCATGTTGGAATAAGATATGGAACAACAGCTCGGGCAGGAAAGGGGTGGATGTGTAATTAAAGTAATAATCATAAAAGGACTGGGTGATTTTTTGATTTTTATCTTCAGGCTGAGGTTCAGACAACTGATAGTCTAATGTGTATTGGGTCATTCAAAGTTCTAAAACTAGGAAAAAAACTGTTTTCTTTTATGTTTTCATAGCTGAACTTTATAATCTCTCTTTTTATTATTAAATGTAATTAGCTATCACATGAAGTAACTGTGAAACTGTCTACTTAATGCTGTTAGCATTGCCTTTCAGTAAGATGTGTTTTCTTTAGCACTCTATCCTTTACTCAGTTTCTCTTAATTTCAGAAGTGATATCCATTAGTGATAAAACAGTGTCTACTGTATTCTGAAGTAACTCTTTTTTCAGAAATTTTTTGTATTTTTTCTGTCCTCTTGTTGACTTGTGTTTATTGTCAGTGTCCTTTTCACAAGAAAGGTTGAGACTGCACAAGAGAGAGGAACACCCGGTGCACAAAATGCTGCTGATGGCAGAGAAAGTGGAACATGAGTGGGTATGAGGTGGTTAAAATGAAAAGAGGAAATCTGGTTTATGGGTATTTCAGTTTTACCTTAGACCCTTTATCATTCCTTTTGACTTGCTCAAGTTTAGCACTTTGGGAATGTCGATCCTGAGTCTTAAGCAGTCATTCAAAAGATCTCTGGAGCAGCAACTTCCCAATTTGGTGTTTCCTTATGAATGGTTTTCTTCACATCAATCTGTGTATCTTGTTCACTGCACAACAGTGATGAATAGTTTCCATCAGGAGGGCTAGTGGAAGAAAAGATCATGCAGGCATTGATTCTGTATGTTCACAAGCAAGAGCTTACACGACACGGTAATTTCTGGTGTATGCCACTAGGTGTTGCAGTTAGATGTTGTTTGCGATGTGAAGCTTCAAGAGCTTTTGCTGGGGTATGTTGCATGTGGGAAAAATCAGCTTGTGAAGTGCTGTGTTCTTTCTACCTGTGTTTTAGGAATCGCTTCATTCTTTAATGGCAACGCTGAGTTCTTCAAATCCTTTCTTTGTTCGGTGCATCAAACCCAACGTGCAGAAGGTAAGATGGAAAGTCGTGCCTGTCTTTTCTATACGGCTCAGGCCTGATCTTTTGCTGCCTGTCTGTTGTTTTTACCCCTGTGTGAAGTAGAGGGTAGTGTTCTTCCCTGAGTTTGTAAAAGGCTCTGCAAGGTGAGGTGCTGGGAAAGGCTTTTGATTTTTTTTGCACATGGGCTATGTCTTTGGGCACCTTCTTAATAGTCATTGCTCACAACTCTGATAAATGACTGGCTCTGAGGATGGTTATAAAAGGAAGGTAGAAGGCTGCACTGCACGTTTGACAACTCTGAGAGCCTTTTTAGGAAGAAAATGACAAAACTTCAAAGTTTGTTTTAAATCACTAGAACAGTGAATGATGGTGCATACAGAAAAACTGGTGTGAATGACCTATGCTCTGTCATCAGTTTTTTCAGTTTTTGTACAATTCTAGATGTCTTCATGCTGGCTGGTTTGTTCTGTTAACAGAATTATGTTTTTAAAACAGACTTGGAAACTGAGGCTTGCTGTATCAATTTGTCTTGATTCACAGATAATGAAAGGCAATGTCAAGGCTTAGATATGTTGGAGGGCTCTCTAAATGAAGCAGTTATGGTGTAATCACTGAAGTTAGTATTGTTAGTCTGGTCCTGATATTCTCAGGTTTCACACATCACTTTTTTGGCTTTATAGCCCGTTATTCAGGAATGGTCTGCTTATGTCAAAAATGCAACAGGCAGAGGTGATAACAAATCTGGTTTATGGTTTTCATCTGGCAACTTGGAAATAGGTGACTTGGCTGCAAATCCACTTCTATACGTTACATATTTTTGGGATGTCTATTTAATAAAGGCATGAACACGTCAAAACTGGCAGATTTCCTTGCAGTTTTTGTGTTATCTGGACAGTACATCCTCCACTTTACATGTTTTCTGTTGCTTACTCTTAACTCTGCTTTTGCACCGTTGCTTGTGGTGTGTCAACATGCAGATTGTGGGCACTTTAGCAAGAGGGAACAGCCTGGAAGTGAGTAAGACCTGCTTTCTGCATCCTGAAGTGCCTGGTGCTCTGAGGTTTGCAGCCAGCAGGTAGCCAAACCCCCATGGATGACAGCGCCTTGGCCAGCAGCTGGGGTTTTTGAGCCTGCGCATGTAGCAAAGCCCCTGATCACTGAGGAAGAGCGGTTTTGAAAAGCTTGTTTTCTTCCCTGCTCCCATTTTTGCATGAACCAAGCACTTGTTGCTTTTCCATAGCAAGGTAAACACTTCAGTTCCCACTCCCATGTTCCTTGCCGTTCTCCAGTCTTTTCCCACTAGAACGCTCCATCCCTGACAAATTTGGCATATGCTGCTGTATCCGCACAAGTGTTTTACTATCATTAAAACAAAGTTCCCACAGAATTAGCAGCTGTGCAAGCAGAGGGAGCTTGAGACAGCCTCTGTCTTAGGAAACCGCATCTAATTGCAGGAGTGCATGCAGGACAGATTGGAAATTCCTGTAGACAATCCCTTTCAAAGTACGTGTAAAATGTCACTGCAACCTTACACAGAAATGTTTGTGCTTGTTTTCCATTTGCTTTAGTTGGATTGCAAATTTAACGATTCAATGGCTTTACCAAATGAGAAATGCTGTTTGAAGAACAAGAGTGGAGAGAAGGGTCACACAGTTTACCTTTTGTAGCTAATTCAGTAGAAGACCTGAAGGGAAATGAGAAGGAAAGCCATTCATAATACTTGTCGGTGGCATTCAGGAAAGTGTTCTCAAACTGCATTTTTGGGATTGGCTGCTTTAAATTTTGTCTGCTCTGCCCTGCTTTCTCTTCCCCAGTGTCTCACAGACACAGTAAATTTTAGTGCCAGTGTTGTGATGTTGGTGGTGTTGCTCCTTCTGCAATGGTGCAGGTACAGATGCAGGCATGTGAAGGGCATTTGGCTTCTCTGTGGCTCAGCTGGATTCTGTGGATGCACATCACATTAAACCTTTCAGAGTTTATCCCGTCATACAACTTGTTGCTACTTTTCAGTCAGGCAAAGGGAAATAAGGTGAGTCAGTTTGTGTAGCTCTGAACCAGCACGCATCAGAGACGCGTTAGCTGTGGATGGACTACCACTGATCACCGCATATGTGACTCGCGGTGCTGGGGTGGTTAGAAATGTAACTGTTTCAAACATTCAAATGAGCCACTGAAACGGAGAAACTGGGATTGAAAGAAAGTAAAAGTCTTCACTGAGCATTTTCCTCTGTGTTTTCCACCCATAGAATGATGGAATGATAAAATGTCACTCTTGAAAAAGCACTTAAGCGGTGCTTGTCAAATAACAAATAATGTGAAAGTAAGAGGTGTTTTAATTATTATTTTTGAAATCTGCAGCATTAAAGGAGAGCTGGACCAAAGAGAGTAGGTAGGTTGTGTTATCAGGAGCAAAGCCTCTCAAGCTACACATTGCTCTCTGGGTTAAGTACAAATAGGTGACACACCTATGGGTAAGCATCCTCTCATTCTGGAGGGGAGGAGCTGGTGGGGCTTGAGAGCTGTTTTATTCTGCAAATATGTTTGAATTCTGTAAGTGAATGAAGTTTAGCAGATGGAATACAAATTCAGGCTTTTAAAAAGCAAAACATGCAGCAGACTACTTTCTCTGTGCTTCTAGATGTTAAAGTGCATTCATGTTGGATAAAAGATATGATAATTTACAGTAATTATTTGATTTTTTTTAATTGATCAAAAATTTAATTTTTAAATATGCTACGGTAGCAAGCAAAACCAATTCAGCATATGCTGTAAACCACTGAACATTTGCATATCAAAGCAGGTTCTGCACTCATTAGAGCAATTTCCTGGAGAGAGCGCACGGAGTACGTGACCTTTTGTCACAAGACATTTCAGCGCGCAGGCCTCAGACAGAAGAACAGAGGACCCATTAATCTTTGGGAGACCCCCGAACAATCAGTCTGTCTGTTTTTGCAGTTTCCAGTCTGTTCTAAACTAGCCATAACGTGGAACCTTTTCCACCTGGTATGCCTAATGAGTATTTTCTGCTAATGAAGGGTCTTTCTCCTCAGCTCCCCATATCTTAAATGCAGCTTGCAGAACTATGTATCATTTCATCCTTTTGAACTTTGGCACATCTTTCTTTGTGTCTTGGTCTCAGGTTTCTTTTCATGCCTCCTGTTACTTCATAATGATTCCTCCCTGCAACCTTGTTTTTTCTGGTCTCTGTCTGTTTTTTGTGCACCTTATGTTAAAAAAATAAAGAAACCCAACCAACAAACAACAAAAAATAGAACAAAAGCCATGGAAAAACAAAAAAGACTGTCTCTTTAAAACAAGCTACTACCATTGTTACAGCCATCAGCAGAATGGTTCTTCCAGCTTGCTGCTATTAAGAAAGTTGCTTAGCTTTGGTGCTTCTCAGGAGACAGTTATGGGTAAATTTAAGATCTGAACTTTCTATGCAAGCTGTTTCAGAGGCAGAAATTTTCTTGTTGGCCAGAAGGAGCCAGTCTCAGGCAGGTTGGCTCCAGTACCATCTCAAGTTCCCTTCTCCATTTGGTATTTTTATTTAGAAAATATTTGGGCAGAATCATTGCGAGTGACCCCCACCTCCAGCATCTGCATGGCCTCATCTGTACTGGTCTCAAAACCACGATTATTACAGGTTGCTTCTGTAATTCGCTGTTCTTCGGAGACTTCAACATGTTCAGACATGGCTGTTCTGTCATGCATGTAGATGAGTGCATCCACTTCTCTTGGGTTACAGATTGAAGTCCAGTCTGGTCCTGATAGGCAGAATCCTGGCTTGATTAGATTTGGCGTGACATATCTGAGGTAGACAAGAATTTCACTTTTCTTCTTTTTTGTTTAGGAAACCTTGGTTAGTGTGTGCCACCTGAACAGGATGGCAGGGTCTCTTCTCACCTCCCTGTCTGCCCATTTATTGTCTGTCTCATTCCTCTGTTGCAGTGATTGTCTTGCTATTGGCAAGATAAAAGCTGCATTCTCTGAAGCTTTTGAGCTCTGAAGGGGCAATGCTGTTTCTCTGCAGGTTTTTTTAATATTAATTTTTTAATCTAGAAATTTAATTAGATAGAGGACAAATGAGGCAAAATTAAACCTGTATTGTAAACTTACTGCAGGGTAGGGGTTACAGGGAACAACAAAAAAGTGAAACCAGTAATAACTTTGCAATTCAAAATAAGACTGGTAGAAAAAGGTCTGTAATAAATTCTGTGAGGCTTACTGCTGCTTAGGAGTCCTATCATGCTCCATATTCATTCTGGGAAAATTACTATCAAGGCAATAAGGTTGCTAATGTCGCTTGAGGGAACAGAACCATTTCAAGGGATCAAGGTAGGGTTATTGGCACCTGCAATGTACTTTGAGGCACTGGTCATTAATAGCCAGGAGACGCCCTGGAATAGCAAGCAGTATGTCCCCTAATATGAAATAAGATGCAAACCTATTTCACTTGGCGTCTGAATTAAATTTGTGCTCTTAAAATAGCTCTGAATCATTACAAAGGTAAGTATAGCATGATACCAGTCTAAACACCAGTGAGAAGTACAGCTCAGGAATGTGGTACAAAGGAACGATGAGAGGACAGCTTGGCCCCATCTGTGAAGATGATTGTGTGCAGGGTGTGTAGCAGGTACAAGGTCAGTGACTGCAGCGTGTCAACTGCTTGTCAAGCTGGAATTGTAATATTGTCATATTGAGGCTTGCCTGTATGCATTTTACTGGGTTGGCCTTGTAGAGAGATTTTTGTGCAGAAACACAGATAAGGACAGTGCAAGTCCGATGCTGCATTGACAACAGCACTGCCATAAAACCTTAAAAGATGAAGGGAGGGAAAATTCTGAGCTTCAAGGATATTCTGCTATATCTTCACCACTGGACTGCTAAGCATCTGGATAAAACTTTACTTTTAAAAGTCTTTATTAAAAAAAAAATCCTTAATAAAATGGTCCAGCTTCAAACTTTTATGTACATGTATCCTGCTGCGGTTGTATTCCAAGCATGTGCTTTATACACCAACCTCAGTCACGCAGCAGACTCTGGGTCTCCTTACTGGGGAGTAGATGCCTTTGTGGGTTTTTAAAGACGCTGAGCCCAGCAGTTAAAAGCTAAAAGTGTTAGGCCCTACATAGAGACGTCTTTATGGTTCACTCAGTTGCAGAGCCCTGGGGTACCCTTTCTGCAGCAAACCTGCAATATTCTCTAGTATTGAGAGCTAGCAGATCACAGGGTAGATGTGACTTGCTGTCCATAAGAAAAAGGGAATGGAAAGTAGAAAGCCTGATCATCACACTAATAGCTACTCTGTCATACTTTGAAAGTAAAGGGAATAGATTATATGGCCCAGGTCCAGCTGCTGGGTGTGTGCGGTGCTATCTGTAGAAAGTTATGGTCTAGTAGTATTCATTTACAGCTGTATAAGCAGCTCATGTATTAGAGATCCTTATTGCCTGTTTTAAAAACCTCTCCTTTTATCTCAGTTGTTCTCAATAAATACTTGTTTTAAGAAGGCTTTCTGGCTGCCAATTACTGCTGTGATTGCTTCTGGAGGAAGCAGAGCCACAGGCTCTGAGCAGAGCACGGGCTTGCTGGGGCAGCCTGGGTCAGGCTCAGAGAGCTGCTGTTTGGGCTCATCCTTTGGGAGGAGAGCCACCGTTTGCCAAGGACACAGCACGTTGGCCCAGTCTAACAGGTCAACAAGTGCATGGGGCCAAATACAAACTATTTATCCTTAGCTCTTTAACTAGTTCATAAGGCTTTATTGTTTGTAATCAGGAAGGCGCAGTTGTAAGGTGTGGCATCGTGCCTGGCCAACGCCGCTTAATTCAGCTACCGGGATCTTGTCGCCTTGGGTTTTGCAGAATTACATAGCTTCAAATCAAGACTTGTGGAGTATGTCCCAGCTGCATCATTTTCTGGCACATTACTTGAATAATTAGGTCAGGCACTAGAAGACTCCTTAGGTAAAAGTGATAAGGAGAGTGGGTGTGAGGGAAGGAATTGCTCCTGCTTACAAAGCGCCGGCAGTGATGTTACGTGCGGACCTGAATCCCTGGCTGAAAGGACAAGATGATTCCTGCAAGGAGTTTCGTGCTGCACTGGCAGTGCCTGTCTCCTGTGTCGCCTCCCTGAGATCGCTCCCATCGCTCCTGAGGTGCGGCGTGTCAGTTATGCTGCCCGGGAGCCACTGGGCTGTCCCTTTGTCCCCATCTCAGAGCGTCGCTGCTTGCTGGGCTGAAGTAGGTCATTCCGCTCTCCAGGCAATCGCCCAGACAGGCATGTCCTCCTTCTTCATCAAGGTTTGTTCTTTACTAAGCAGGGCTGACTAGGCATCCCTTTGCTAAGTGTATTAGGGTTTTTCTTTCAGTCACCAGGGTATAAGGAGTTTAAAATTGAGATGTTTAAGGGATGGATGGGGTGCTGCTGGGGAGGGAAACAGGCATCGAACTCCAGGCACTTCAGGCAAACAGATTTTTTGCATGCTTTCCAGCACGTATGTGTGCAAGTTTCCCAGAAAGACCATTTGGTAGGACTCTGTCCACAAGTGGTAAGAGTCACTTCTTTGCATCTCAGACAGTAACTGTGGCAGTGTGCTCTGGTGAGCAGGGTGGAGGGATGCGTGAGGAGTCAACACTGTTGAGGGACTGGGGAGGAAGTGGACCAAAAAGCAAACTACCAGAATAAGTTTGGGGAAGAAGAAAATACCTAGAGGTGGAGTATTTTTAAAGTGCAACGCTTGCTGTGTAGTTCAGTATAATGTTTAGAAGTGAGTATTTTGGCTGCTGCAGCAATGGACCTTTCAGCAGCAGAGGGTCTTACTGACTCCAGCTGACTTCAAGCAGTGCAGTAATTTTGCATTTTGTGCCACCTGTTGGATTTCTGGTGTTTTATGAATTCCTTCATCTGTGATTGTGTGACATGGATGGGCATTTGTGGAACTGCAACTAGTGATCCCAAGCCTGAAGTATTTGCTTTTCATAAATAGCAAGCAAAGAACTTGGCTTTTCTTCCTTCTTGTGCACTCTACCAAGAATTTGAATTGCAAGCATTGTCATGCAAATGTAAGCACAGAAAAAGTGTGTACTTCATCAAGCTTTGGAAGTTTTCTTTTTTGACTACAAACAAAAAATCCCCTCACGTCTCTAGATGGCAATTTACATTCAAATCCTGTTTGCTGTGTTCTCATGGTAACTACTGCAAAGGAATATGCACAGTTCATGGTAAATAGACATCTTTAGAGCTCCAAAAGCATCGCTGGGGTACAGAGTATTGTTCTCTAGCAAAAACTTTAACGTTCGTAACTGCCTTGCTAAACTGTGTCTTAGGGCATCTTGTGCATTTTTATCTCTTAAGGTTTAGGAATTTGTTGGCTGTGAAATATATTTACATTCTTGATGCCTGTGAGTTGAGATTAGCCCTCGTGTCCTATTAGTCGGGAATATCTACAGCGATTGCTGTAGAGCCAGCCCTCGCTAGGCTTGACTTCCTTTGAGTAGCAGCAGGAATGAATTAGGCAAGTACAGCCAAAGATATCACATGAAAGACTTGAAATACCAGTGAGCTGAAGAAAGCCCTGTTCTGTGTGTGTGTGTGTGTGCGCAGAGCTGCAACTGCTAAAGATTCAGTTTTTCACAATGGGCGAACGCTGAAGGGTGAAAAAGCCTTAAAAGGTAAGGGGTTTAATTCATGCAGGTTTTTTTAATAATTTTAACCTGGCGTACTTAGAGGTGTAGTGGACTTGTGAAAAAAGAAAAGAAAGTGCCTGGAGTTTGAGCAAGCTATAATGAAATGTTTCTGAACTTGTATTTTCCTTTAAAGGGGGTAAACGCATGCAGAATCAAGCTAATGAAAAAATGAACGACTAAATTTACTGATCTAATCATACTTTTGAACATGAGGAGAGCTTTGTTGCCAAGTAGTCTGCTTTAATAAATCACACTCTGTTTGAAAGTTAAAGGGGTGATTGTTCACAGAGCAGGGAAAAAGTCAGCAGAAGTAGAGCTGTGTGTGCAGAGGAGGGAAGTCCCATGTTGTAGTGATGGGCTGCTTTCTGGAGAAAGATCTTTTCTGTTGTTCAGCAGTCTATGGCATGGATTCAGGAAAACCAGCTCTGTAAAGTTTAGGACCGTGGTATTCCTGTGATTTATTGAGGCATAAGGCTGTAGGTTTGCTTTGATTACATGATAAGAAAGCAAGACGGGATGAGTGTGTTTGGGGGTGGGGGGAGTCCAGCAAGATATTTGCAGCACCAAAAATCTAAATTAATTTTGTTGTTTTCCTGGAGAAACTTGATGGGGCACATTTGCAACGGTAATTGTTTTGCCATAGAAATACAGAAATTGGAACATGTTTGGGAATAAATAAATAAATAAATAGAATAAATAAATAAATAAATAGCTAAAATAACTGCAACAGTCATGGAAAGGCATAACAGCAGTATATTTTCACTTTGTTTTCTCTGTCAACTCCCCAGCTTCTGCCCCCAATGAAATAAACTCCCCCAACTCAACTCAGCAGGTAAAATAGTCCTTCACCTGATCTCCTTTGCTTCTGGCATCTGCGTTTTGTTCCTTGCTTTCCCACTTAAAGAGCTTGCCTCTGCAAACATTAGAATTCAGCTACAGGGTAGAAAATTAGGATAAAATTGCTTGGGAGAACCTGTTATGAAGGGAATGGGTTTGATCCTGCATCATTAAAGTCTATGGGAGTTTTATTCTGGTCTCAAGAAAAGGAACCCTAGATTTGCCTTGCAAATCTAGGTGGAGGAGATATGATCTGATAAAGAGCCTATGAGACTGGGAAAGGGGGTTCTCATAACTTGTACTTGTTCTTCTCCCACTGATGTCATGTCCTTTTAAACCCCAAATGCTAACTGCTGGTAGGTCAAAATGTAGGTTTTTTGTTGTGTGGAACATCAATTATATATATTCAGTATTCCTTTTGCTAAAACTGCTAAGTTCCAAAAGAGGTGAGATTTGTTTTGTTTTTCATTTGTTGCCTTATCCAAACAAATGTATTTACAAGCTGTAACATAAATGGAAGCATAACAACAAGGATTTTTTCCTATACGGCTAGATTACTGAGAGAAATTAGATCAAAGTTACAGTATTGTCCCAGCTATTCACAGATCTTTGTCAGACCTACCCTCAGAACACAAAATCTGTGTCAAGAGCAGAAAGTAGTGTTGTTTAAGAGTAGACTTGGGTCAGTTGCTAAGCTTTTTTCCTTTTTAACTGTATTTATCTGGTTTTGTGTGTATATATACATATGTGGCTTTTCTTAATTTAGTCACGGGATGGGGCAAAGAAACAAAGCCTAAATGGTAAAAACCTCACTGTGATGTATTTGTAAGGACTAAGTACACTTCAGGACATCTGCTGTCTCCTTGTAAGATGAAATTTTAAATGTGAAATGTTCACTGAAAGAACAGCAGAGGATCTTATCTTTGTTGTCTAACTTAGACTCAGAATTCACTGTTTTGGCAGTTTATAAGCCTAAGCAACAAGGCAAATGTATTCCTAGTGCTGACATTAGAATTACAGAAGTGAGGTGGTGGTTTCAGTTGTATGAAGTGGAATGCTGTAGCTGTGAAGTAGCAGTTGAGGACATCAGCTGAGTCGTAGCTGTGTGAAGGCAGTCAGCCTAAACTACAGGAATTTTTTGGCTGATATATGATGACTTTTGAGGTTGATGTTGTTGGTTTGTCTTTTCCATATTCCTGACATACAGAGATCAGGGAGCTGGGCAGCTGGTACTGCTTGCAGGAGCTTTGCTGAGGGGGTGGTAGCACCACAGTTCCTCAGGCTCTGTGGGCAAGAGTAGTTTTGTTGTTCAGTCCCAAGCTCAGGGTAAGCGTACACTGATCAGGTCTGCGGAGTTACTGGTGAGCCAGGAAGCCCATGGCAGCACGTCAGTCATTTGGGACACTGGGAGACTTTTCATTTCAGCTGCCACCTTGGGTTGTCACACACACCTGTGAGTGTTGCGCAGTGTTTAGCGTAGAAAAGGCAAATTTGTCACCAAACTCATAGTGCTATGTTATATTTCCACTGTTTACATGGCATTTTTGGAACTTGTTGTAGATCTAGAAATCTTGAACACTAAGTATGTGGTAAGTAGGGGCTTTTGGGGTTCTCAAAACTTTTAATAGTCAAGCAGAGATAACGTAGTTGGGTTGAGAGACAACATCCACTTTCAGAAAGCCAGACAAATGCCATGTCCTCTGTGGTACTGGCTTTCTAGAATGAATGGATGTCCTGAATTCAGCATGAAAAGGACGAGTGTGTCCATCTGCAGCTTGCCAGCCACACTGTGCATATTTACCCAAAAAGAAACAGGGTCCAGCCTCATTAATTAGGTAGTATTTCAAAAGAAGAAATGATGATTTTTTGTTAAAAGTGGTTTAGCCCTTAAATTAGCCTCACAGAAGTTTTTAATATAAGCGAACAACTCACATAGCAAACAAAGTCTCATTTAGGAAAGCTGATTCTATCTTCAGTGTCTCTTTCTGACTCAAATGTTAAGGGTTATGTTTTGTTGTACATTTAAGCCAACCTAGGAGTTTCTCAGGGGAGGAAATGTTCAGCCATCCAAGGGTGCCATTTCCCTGTGACCACTGGCATCCACAACCTAGCACCTCTCAAATCAGCCAGATTCTTAAAGGGCATGTACATCTCATTGGCCTCAATAAGCAGTAAGCACACACCTAAATACTTTGCTTAAGTTATTACTGGTTTTAGGCTGCTGTGGGTGTGCTGGGCAGCACATAACAGAGTGCCTGGAGCTGTGATTCCTTTTGTCACACAGCTTTGAAGAGTGAGGCATATGTGCAGCTCTTTTAGAGTTCTGTATCCAGTCCCAAATTGTGACTGGTCTGTGCTATGCAGGGGAGAAGAGAAGACTTGTTAAGCTCCAGTGCTCTAGTTCCCTGGAGTCCATGCCGCTGGCCAGTCCCAGGAGAACAGAGGGCTGGTGTGTCAGCAGTGAAAGTGCATGTAACTCACTGTGGAGTCACAACTGTGTGTTTTCACTATGATGGGAAAATCTGAAAGAGGGACAGGAAAAATTACTTCTAGAACAGGAAGAGCCATATTCTTATTTAAATGTGACACAGCATATTGTAAAATCATAAGTAAGGGCAGAACTTTTCTCCACAGCATCAGCTTAAATATAGATCTAGTCAACTAAGTGTGTGCTTCATGTAACTAAGAAAAGATGGAACTTGTCAGGTAAACAAAGTGCGATTGACCATCATCCCTGCGTGTAAATTTTGCAGGCTTTGTGGAGATGAACAGTGGCATAGCAATGAAATCACTCAGAGGGTGCTCGAGTGTTAAATTAGTTAGGTCCTGTTGTAATTTTACCATCTATTATAATTCTTTCTCTCTCTATCTCCCTCTCTGTAGATAGATCAATAAATAGCTTGGTAACCATATTGATGTTAAGGGAGATTTCTTGCCATCAATTGTGTAGAACTGCACCATGCCGATGCAGGTTAATTTACTCCATAATTAACTTTTATTTCACATATGTGTAGGAATTGGAACAAAGAAGTAGTTTGTGCAATTGTTTTGTGAGGGAAAAATATGTGATAACTTTCATTAGAAGTGTTTACAATTGCCAATACATAATCTGTAGCAATGAGACGACAATGTATTTTTGCTCTACCAAATGCAATGACTAGCAATGCTTGCAGGAAGCACAGGAGCTACCTGCTGTTCTAGCCAAGGTGACGTTGACTTAACTGTGCCTTCAGCAGCACGGGCCTTTGTGGCAGCACAGAACTGTGATCTGCAGAGCTCCTCCATCTCATGTTTATGTAATATATGTAGAAATCAGTAAAGGGGCTTTTTGTTTGATTTAGGATAGACATTTCAGAATTATTCAGTAGGTTTACTGAATAATTCCTGTGTCCTGGGCTCCCCGAGGTTGAAGTAAGGCCTCAGTCTTGATGAAAAACAGCAAGTCCAATGGGGCAGTTCTGGTGCAGAGGGACACAGACACTGGCCACTCTGGCAGTGGTCAGTGTGGAGTCCAGGGTGAGCCGGGTGGGCAGGGATGCGCAGGGAAAGTTGTGCATCCATGCAGACAGCAGCCTGGAGGGAGCATCTCTGCCATGAATGGAGCCCTGTGCCTGCACCGGGGTGGGAATAATCTGCCCTTTCAGTGCTGCCCGACCTCCGGTGTCCTAGCAACCCAAAGCTGTTGGGCTGAATATTTTGTGGTGTTCCTCATTTGCACATATCAGATACTGGCTGTGAGTTAAGCCTGGCTGATTTCCCATTACAGCTTCCAAACCAAAGGCTCAATACAGGGAAAAGAGGAAGAAGGGGTCTTTAGGAGATAATTTTATAAAATCTCTTTTTTTTCCCCATGTAGGAATTGCATTGGAAGGTTTCCTTGCCTGAGAAGGCACCAATCAGCAAGTCTGCCCATTATGTCAGGCTTGTGCTTTGTAGGTATCTTTTATGAGCCACTGAGGGGATGAACCATGTGCAGGGTCGAAATGCATTAGAGGAGAGACTGCTTGTGGCCTCAATATTGAAGAAGGGTTGCCATCCAAGGATTAACTTTTTAACGTGCCTTGAATCTGATTTTCCCTTTTAGCTAGGAAGCCGCTGGCCCTCATGGCCGTACAACAAACTCATGTGCTCCACACTGGAGCCAACTAAAGACAGCTCAAACTTTCATATTATCTTAAACCTTTGTAGTTAGCAGAGGTGTGATTAAGGATTTTCCCATTTTTAACAATTGGAGCTGGTAATGTGAAGTTGTTGTTTATTATTTTGTGGTGAACGTGTGAAGGCTTTGTAATGACTTAATCTGAGCCAGTCTATAGTAGTGCAGCCTGTCTCTTTGCAGACAGTTGGTCACAGTAAAATCTCAGCCAAACTTCCTTTGCTGGACTGCCAAATACTTGCATAAGTAATGAACTTTCTTCCTGCCAAGGCAAAGCCCTGCCTGTGGGAAGCACAGTTCTGGGTTGTACCATGTGCTGTGGGACAGCAGCTGTGTGTCATCTTCTTCTCTCCGGTGGAGAGTTGGTCTTTGAGTGTCCCAATACCAAAGGTTAAAGAAATCAGCACTAAGCTTCTTCAAATAAATAAAAGTAGTACTTTTTCCACAACCAGAGTTCTGAAAGGGGACTAGTTAGATTTTTTAGTCCAACCTGCTGGGTGGCAAACTGTAAGGAAACCATTAACACCTGCTAGAAGGAGAAGGACATCCTGAGGTTTTTTTGAAGAGTCTAAATGCTTCTGATGGTCTCACCACTCTTTTTGGAAGAGTAAGCTCTTCCAAAAAATACACTCAGTGAGAAAAAGGTGTGCTTTTCATGCTTTTTATGTCTTTATATGCTGCATATTAGAAATTGGTTTTGAATGTATGCTCTTGGTGTAGCTACTCACAGATTATTATCAAGGCTATGCAGCTTTCTCATTGATGAGCTCCTCAAAGCTTTTATTGAAGTTCTTTACCGCTTTTTTCACTCAGGTCTTTATTCTGCCAGCTGTTACCCAAATGGTTTCCAGTGTAATGGTCTCCTTTATTGTGCTCCAAAGTTAGACATGGTGTTTCAGTAGCCGTCACAAAGCTGAGGAGGACAGGTTAGCCTGCAAAGCACTAGACTTCTGAAATATCAGAGAATTTTTAGTATTCTCTTTAAAGTAATGCCCCAAAATAGAAGAGTCTCAAGATGTAAATGGCATTCAGGCATGCAGTCCTAGAGGAATAGGCTGTGACCAGATCTAGAGTTGCAGCAGGTGAGTGCCCAGGTCTGAAGCAGAGAATAAAATGAGATTTAGATTTAGAGTTCTCTTCTGCTCTCCTTACGCAGTTTGAGTTGATGTCTCTTGTCCTTCTGTGGAGTATTTTTGTTAGCTGCCTCCACCCATCTGTTCTGGCTGGAAGGGAGGTTCTTCCACCTCCTCCTTTCTACTTACCTGCAACAGAGAAGAGGAGGTGATATCCTTGTATCCTCTCTCCCCCAGTACAGAGCTGCAGTGTGAAACAAAGGTTGCTCAGTTTTGTGTCACCAGGGAAAGCAAGGAGAGTTGTGATAATATGGATCAAAGTTATCTGCAATACTATTTCAGGATGTACTGCTGAAGTGATCCGTGTTATCATTTCAGTGAGAACTAGCTACACGAAGGGTTTCACATGTTCAAATGTGAGATTACTTGTAGTAACTCTGCTCTAGGCATTAGAAGTACACAGGACTAGGTCCTTACACAGATTGTTACAAAGAAAGGTTTTACAGCTCTGTCACACTTTAGCCATGCAAAATGAAGTTTGTCTTGAACAGGTTCTCTCAAGTATTTTCATCCTAATTTCTATCCCTTGATGAAATTTCGTATCTTTCTGGAATAAATGCTCCATGCTAAACACCGTTGTCTGAAGAAATCATGTTAGAGGAACCATCCTAAAACATAATTTACTGCTTTTAAGCATGGACATGGACTTGCATGCCCAGCCTCCCAATAAACTGTCAAATAACAAAAAACACTTGTCAGATATGGATGAAAAGTCTGGTGTGGAGGAGTGAAAATACAGTGGTAAAATTATAAAAACATAAAATAGAAATAAGGGTGGGATCTCAGTCCATGTAAGTTATTTGATGTCATTGCTGATGTGGAGGGTCAGGGTTTCACTATCTGCAATTGGTCTTTATGTAGCCTCAGCAGACATGGAGCAGCGCGTGCAGTTGTTTTCCTGACCATTGTAATGAACAGTGGTGACAGTGTTGGCTGTCTTGACACAGGGTCGGTAAGGAAGGACAGCTGTCCTTGCAATTAGTACCTCACAGCATGTTTCTTCATGGTATGTCTGTGGCTATCAGGCAGCCTGATTGATTTTCTTCAGGAAAAGCCTGCTGACCGGTCACAATGTGGGGAGAATGAGACCAGATTGGGGTTTAGTCTGCAGGGACTGGAGGCTTTAGTAAGGATGACCTCAGATGAAATGACAACAGATTACTCACAGGTGGAGAAGGAGGGTCCATGAAAAGTTCCAGCTGGGGTCCGTGCTGCAAGTTGCACCTTCTGTCAGCGCTCTAAGACCCTGCCAGAGTGGCTTCAAAACTTTAATCCCTGTTTTCTCAAATGCTCTTAGTCGTCTGTCTCACTTGGCTGGTCCTGCAGTTGCTGTGCTGGGACAAACAGCCCGTGAGACTTGCTGTGCATTTCAATAGACCCCCAGAATAATGTATTCAAGCAGCAAGGGCTCACTTTGGCTGACAACGTACACAATCACATAGATAGCTCTAAATGTGCACTTAGAAAACTTAAATGTGTCTGGTGGTTAAGCCTGTGCCTTTAATAATCCATTCCTATTTCATGAAGTTTTACCAGTGTGTTACACTCTCATTTTGAGGACGTAGCATTCCTCTGGGGTTTTACGAGAGAGGTAAGTAAATTCTTCCTGTAGAAGAAATTCTCTATTCCTTTAGAAAGGAAGGCTCACAACCAGGCTGATGTGTGTTTACTCAGGGTTAGGCTTTCGTCCATACAAACCAAAGAAAAAGAAGTTTACTCTGAAACGCAAGGCTACGGTGACAATGACTAATAAAAAGTAGATTAAATAGCTCCAGGTTTGTGAGTTTATGGATCCTTATTGATGAAAGCATAAAGTTGCAGCAAGTTGTTCAGAATCATTTGAGCATCTCTTCTCCAGCAATGAAGCTAGTTCCAGCTCTTATCCTTGCTATGTATAGACAGAGCAGGACCTGAAATATGACTACAGCGTCCTTGCAGATGGGTCTAACTCAGCAGTGTCTTGACCTCGTTGAAATCTTTATACGCTCGTGCAAATGGTCGGTATGGTAATGTACTACTTCATAGCTCTTCAATGCGCTGCTGTCTTAAAAATATGCTCTTGACTGTAAGGTAAACTGGGTGACAGGCTGAATATAAATACAAAAGCATTTTCACAGTCATTTATAGAGTCTCCTTTGACTGTCTGGGTACAGCAGCAGAACTCTAAAATTACAGTGTACCTTTCTATACAGTATGATTTTATAGCAGGAGCAAATCTGTGGCATGAGAGTAGCTAATTCTGAAGCTTGTGTCTTATCTGAAATACTAAGGGCTGGAAGATGAGTCATGCAGGTCAGATGCAGTAGCTGCAGTTGAAGAGAGAATTGGCTAATCGTGTAAACACTTGCCATTGGTAAATGCAGTACGTCCATGTTCAGACCTGTAGAGATTGTATAAAAGAGTCAGCACATCACTACTGAGTTTGCAGTGAAATCTGGCCTGGAGTTTGCAGCAGACTTGAGATACTCAATGTGGTTACAATGTACTTAGGCTCTTTTTCTAGAAAGTTACCACCAGCAGTGTTAGAATTTTTAAAGGCTTTTGATGAATTTTTGGGGTGTGCATGTGACTAAAGGCCCCGAGAACTTTGGACATGCAAAACACATACTGTTATTTCAGGTTTATCCAAATATTCATTGACTTGTCAGTGCCATACAATAGAAATACCAAATAATTTTTTCAGCTGTAGCATGTTCTTTGTTTTTATTCTCCTGTACACTTGTTTGTCTGTGGATACAGATACTGTGGGACAGTAAGGAAATGTCTTCAAAAACAAAGTTGGTATCAAACTTGTGTATGTTTTGACCTGAACATATTCCAGTTACAGCTAGCTGGGTGCAAGATGGTAGAGTGTTTCTTTCCTTGAAATACACATACTGTTAGATCAGTGGGACCTGACGCTCCAGGTCCTTGGGCAGGACACACACAGGTTTTAGTGTTCCTTGAGCTGGAGGCACAGGAATGCTGAGGCTGAAATTCTGTAGAATAAGCCATTGCCAAAGTTTACCATGCAAACAACTGAAGATACGATGGCTGGCTGGAAAAGCAGGTGATGAAATGGTTTCTTGGTAGGAGGGTGACCAACATGGCACAGCAGTGGAAGTCTCTGGACTTGACTGGGAGGTTGTCCTCGCCTTGCCCAGCCTGGCCTTACAGTGCATTTTCCCATTCTGAGTGCAGGCGTTTCACTTCTTTCAGGCTACTGGCTTGAATCCTTGGAACGAGTAAAGGCTGCTGAGCAGTATGTATGGATAAGAATCTCTAAGTGTAATGTGGTTTACAAAAGCCAAATGATGGGCATGCAGACATTTTCTTATCAGTTCAGTTACATTATATATTATATATACATACACATTATATATTAGAAGTTAATTTATTTACACTTTCCAAATTTGTCTGGGAGGAAAGCTTGACATCAGTTTTGACTCATGGAGCTGGTGACTGAGACCAGATCATGGGGACTGTTTCAGAAATATCTGGCTTAGTAAGTCCTCCTGTTTCTGAAGATGTATCAGTACACCTTAGGATGTAAAAACAAGTTCAATATCCACTCTAAAGCAGGGGAATGCTGACATCTTTTTAATTTCTGCTGCTTTTCTCCTGACTAAAATTGCAAAGACTTAATTTTAGGAGTAACAGAGCAGATTTAAAAAACTAAAATATTGGGAAAAGTTATTGTTTTTTAAATGAGAAGTTACTTTTTCACATCCTCTTTTCTGTTTTTCACGTTTTCTTTGTCTTCCACAAAACACTTTCCTAAGGCAAGGAAGTCGACACTTTTAAGGCACAGTAGCAAAGCTAACATAGTCCTATTTAAATTCTCACAGAGAAATCTAGAAACAAGGGACTGGGTTTTTTTACTCTCTTTTTTTTTTTCTTCCCAACCTCTCTGTAAAATTCCTCCTGCCTACATAAAGTCCGTGAGGCTGCCATAATCCATAATATGCCATTATTGTGCCTGTACTATCCTGAGGCTAGCAGTGGTTCAAGGAGGAAGAAGGATTTGGGCAGGGCAAGTCAGGTTTCCTCTGTGTTTGAACAGAGCAAATGATCCACAGAACAAAAAAAAATGTTGTGTTCTCTTTGGGTGTTACTTGGATGCACTAAGGGTTATGTCCAGGGGAAAGGGACGGTGGGTTTTTTGAGTCTTAGTTATACTGTAATCTCGTGAACTATTTTATAATGAAAGTTGTGCATATGTGTTAGATGTCTGTCCTAATGGCTGCTCCTAATTGTGATTTCGGGCAGAAGCTTTGCCCTTTCTGAGGCTCATAACAGATCAGAGCAAGCATTTAGCAGCTTAAGGAGCCAGAGTCTTACCAGCAGAGACTCCAGGTAGTATTAAAGCCTTGGCTTCAGTGCCGTCTGGTGCAAATTCAGTGGAGACCTGGATTCAGGAAATGATAAATTATAAGTTGTGCTGTGAAAGAGCGCACCACAAAAACTACCTTTATCAAGTAGAACAGACCTGACTCGTAGCTATTAATTTCACATTGGTGTTGCTCCATACCCTAATGTGGCTCTTACCCACATGAGTCTAGCCCTTGTCTGGCAATTTTGCATGTCAGAGTGGCTTAGTGCTGCCATTCCTTGACAAAAGTAAAATATCTATTGAAAATTGAGTTGATTTGAAGTTGATTGCATCTCTCAGACAATTTTGGAAGCTTATCAGTTGACTTTTCCATTGCATTCTCTTCTATAAATTTTATCTTAGTTTGCAGGAGTCTCACTTTTAGCAATTAATTCAAATATTTACTTTGGAAGATGGATTGTTTTAAAAACAGTTGTGCCTGTTGTCTATCTGAAATTTTCCTAAATAATACAATTCCTTCCCAAGTGTTCATTTGTGAAACAAGCCCAGTTTTTACAGCAACACCAGTGAAACTTTAGCAGACCCCAGAGACGAGTCCTGTCCTTTGTTACTTTGGTATAAACCTGGAAGTCCGCTCGCTTACCACAAGAGGTCTGAAGGAGCACCAGTAAAGATAAAAGACTGAGCATCAGCTGCACAGGTTGCCCTTCGCATGGAGATTTTATACTATCTCAAGTTTAACTCCTTAGTGCTGCATTGGGCACTGTTCAGGTGGAAATGGTCGTCATTCTCTGTCTCAGAAGTGTCTGCACGGGAGAACTTTGTAGAGTAGGGCAGATGGTTGGACCCAAGGGTCTCTTGCAGTCAAAGTGATTGTCTGATTCTATATACAGTACCGGCACTCTGGTTCAATAAGTGCACCTGCAATTGATTTTTTAAGTAAGAGGAGTCCTGCTAACTGGAAGTTATGCCTAAGGATATCCCTGCCTGCAAGTGTTTATACAGTTGAGGCTAAAATCCTCTTTATCCACAGAGTAAAACTACCTGAGGTGCAACTTATTGCCAAGTTATAAGGTGGGTATGCTGGATGCTGTGGTGTTGTGCTCAGCACTGCATTTGTTGCTTCTTCTGGTTGTTTTTTTCATTAGATTTAGGAAACCCTAGGTGCATTTTAGTGTGGGGGGGTTTATCTCCCTCTCTGACCAGCTGCGGTTCTCTTTGCTGAGTACTGGAGAGTTGCTGGGATGGCTCCATCAAAAAACCACCCAGTGGTGGGAGTATCTTCAGCTCCTCTGTATTCAAAGTGTAAGATAGGAGTCCAGTGCATCTCTTACCACCACCACCCTCCCTGTTTACTCAAATCAGCCAGATGTGTTGCAGGTGTAATTCCAGTGATATGCCAGGGCAAGATTTGACCCTCCAATTTAATAGCCTCATGTGTCTGTGAGCAACTAAAAATAACTAGTAGTGTAAAGTGAAGGAGTTTGCTTATGTGGTTAAAGTAGTGATGGTCTTTATGTTGCCCTGCTGTGACACTGTGTTAACATCTCTTACAGTGCTTCATGGCTTCATGCTTTTCTTTAAAACGTGGGCTTCTGAAGTTAGGTGACTGTGTGACAGTCACTGCTTCTGGTTGTGACAGTCCGGCTTCTGTAGTTGCTGGGAAAAGATCATAAAAATATCGCTTCTTTCTCTGCAACTCAAAACAGGGATGGAAAGAGAAAGCCTTTTTTTTTAAAAAAAGTAACATGAGCTTTCAAGCCAGCCTTGTGGCTGACTTGTGACTTTTTAAGTGCCTGGGGCTGGCAATAAAAGGATTAGGTGGTGGAGCAGCCATCTGGCCCTCAAAGAAGGAGATGCTGCCTTGCAAATTGAGAGGCTGCCTTGTGGGAGACTTATATAGTGTCACCAGAGTTTTGCCTGGCTTTGGTGTATCCTCACTCCCATCCATGCATCTGCTTCCTGGCCTCACTGCCCAAAAATACTCTTTTGTTGGCAAGTCTTGTGAAGAATGTCACCTTTTGGGCCAATGAGTAAAGGTGGGGTAAA
Source organism: Jacana jacana (assembly GCA_013400555.1). Classification (NCBI taxonomy): domain Eukaryota; kingdom Metazoa; phylum Chordata; class Aves; order Charadriiformes; family Jacanidae; genus Jacana; species Jacana jacana. The sequence goes on along the minus strand of VZTM01017304.1, from coordinate 10,846 downwards.
AGGACTGAAAACATGTAAAGTGTCAAAGAAAAAAAAGATGTATTGATCTATGGCCATTTGTGGCATGAATCAGCCTTGGGTTACATGGGGCAAAAAGTGATCATCGTAGTTTGTTCTTGTGTCTGCATTCAGTCATTCCCTTTCCTGTTGGTGTCATCAGCCACCTGTGCAATTAATAAATACCAAGAGCAAGAGAGTCTTTGGATTTACTTGGGCCTTGATCTTGCTGTCATTTCTATCAGCTGAAGAACTTCAGATCTTATATAAACCATTGACTGTATCTATGAGATCCCACCTTCTGAACTTCTTGCAAAATACCAAGCACTGTACTTCAGCTCTCCAAATAACTTTGTAGGTGGGTTAAAGTGGAGTGGTTGTTTGGGCTGATGAATTATTAGATGTATTTATATATGGTGTTATTTTGGGATTGGAGTTGCTGGCATTTTGCAGGACAGCAATTAGCACTATCTTGAGTCGCTCTTTGTGTGGCTGTGGCTGCTTTACCTCAAAGTGTGGTGACAACACAGGTGACTCAGGAGGTTCTGAGGTGGGACGAGAGGATTTCTGAGGTTCCCAAGGGTACGAACATACTGACAAGTGTTCACAGGTTTTCAGGACTGAGTGGCTGTAAAGTTATCTGGTTTCTAAATGAAAAATTATGCTGAAAGAACAGCATGCAAACTGAAGGAAGCTTATGTCTGATAAGTAGGTTGGGGTTTTTTTTCTGTTTACAGATGAAAATACTTCTGCTGTTCAGAATAGTAGCAAATAGAAACTCTTTGAAATTCATCTTACTTAAGATTTGAGGTACCAATGGCAAACTTCCATTCCTGACCAGAGTAGATTAATTGTAACTACTCTAAAAATTAAATCTCTTCTGTCCTTTTGGGAATGTTCTGTTTTGTGTTGTTCAGTTTTTTGTTGTTTTTTTTTTTTTTGCTAACACTGTATCACACCACTGTATTTGTGTATCTTCCACATTTGAGAGCATCTACAGGGATTTCATATGCAGTTGCTAAAGAAAGAAAGTAGTCTAGGTTATAGCTGTTGACCTGTTACCTCCCTGGGCTTTCTTCTGCCATTTCTTCCTGCACAGCAATGACGCTCGAGTATATCTGAAATGGAAGGACAGAGCTGATTGCATTAAATAGCTGTAAATGTTGTGTCTATGGAAAGGATATTGTATAATTACCCTTTTATTTCCATCCTGTAGATATATTTTTATATGCCCAGAACCGCTAATGTCCTGTAAGACATTGTATGCCCAGTTTTTAGCCTTTGTGCATTTCAGATTCCAATAATTTGCTCTTTATTTATTTCCCCTGACATCTCTAACCATTGCTATTAAAGTCCTTGTTTTGAACCTGTTCATTTTAGATGCCAGACCAGTTTGATCAGACAGTGGTGCTTAACCAGCTGCGCTATTCTGGGATGTTGGAGACAGTCAGGATTCGGAGGGCTGGTTTCCCAGTCCGGAGGCCCTTTCAAGACTTTTATAAAAGGTAAACACACTGACTTGTGTGCTTCAGATGCGATTCATGGGTACTAAGCCAACATTCCCATGTTGAGGAATAAAATGAAAATCTAATAAAAAACCCTTATCTCTTAAATGAATTAATAAGTAGTTTTTGGTTAACAGGTATAAAGTCCTCATGAGGAACTTAACTCTGCCTGAAGATTTACATGAGAAATGTGCCGTCCTACTTCGTCTGTATGACAACACAAGCACTGAATGGCAGCTTGGAAAAAATAAGGTAAAATAATCTGGCTGTGCTTATTGTGGGGCTGGTGCTTATACAAAACTGAGGGGACGGGATTTAGCACAGCTGCAGAGGTGTAGTTGTAATGGTAATTACTTCTGGCCTTCAAAGAAGCTGTGCATGCCTGTTGGTGCTCTTGAAACCTTTATAAGCAACAAGTAATGGTTGTGCTGAGGAATTTGCTGTCTAAGGCACTTAGATACTGACTGGTGATTTCACTCATGGAGAAGAAGCCCACTTGAATTTTCTGGCAGTGCTCACAAATGATAGTGCTGGTGAGGGTCAGAACTTAAAATTTGGTAGCTGGATTTTATAATTTTTAAAAGTATCAACCATGTGAGCTAGCATGCTGGTTCTGCAGGGAGCTCCACTCATACTAGTAAGCCCACTTGCGTGTTACCTGCTCAGTGGCTGAAATCAGAGGGAGCAATTTTAGCCAGTGTTCATGTGGCAGAGTTGAGCTTTAAGTGTATTTGCCACCCTAGTCTGAAGATTAAATTAAAATTAAATTAAAATTAAATTAAAAGAATGGAATTCTACTTTGAGAAATAAAACAGTTCAGGTGGTTTTGCGTGCTTGTTTTGCAAGTTTAATTTTGGACAACAGCTGTGTGCAGAGCTTCCCTCTTTGTGAATTTCTGCTCTTGAACTCAGCAAAAAATGAGAAAGCATTGTATTCAGAAGATTCCCCATTGCAGGATTTGAGATCTCCTAAATGTTAAAAATGGCTGGTGCAAAAGACTAGAGAGTAGACTGCAAGCATCTGTGGGGAAGGATTTGACGTCTTTCCATCACAGCAAGCATCAAGCCATCGTTGCCAAGGATCGTGCCCCAGGCCTCTGCAGATGACTTTCTCTTCTTTTTTTCTTTACCTGGGTAGCTCCTGTGGGCACTCCCAGGGCTTCTGTAGTGGAGAGAATGAAAAACAGATCCAGAAGTAAAGTTTGCTGAATTATGTGTTACTCTTGCAGTTTTCCTGTCAGTTGTTAGAATTGTGAAACTTTCTCATTACCATAAGGCAGCAAAAATATTTTGTAAAAATCTAATTGATTTCTGAGTAAAATGCCCTTCCTCCTTATCATGTTCTTCCTACAACTGCGCAGTTTTGAAGGGTTTCTTCCATTTCTCTGCACGCTCAAGGAGCGTTATTATTACAGTTATTGGAAGAAATAGAATCTGAAATATCTGAAATATTCTGACGGCAATTGAAGTAATCTTTCATCCTATTTTTGTAGACAATGGCTTACAGATAATACAGTAATAATGTTTGACTGCAGAGCTAGACTGTGCTTCCCATGATACTTTTAGCTCTATATTAACTATTTATGCACAGATCCCAGACATTGCTTTGGCACTGTAGGGACGAACATTTAGCAAAACTTGAAATTGTTTTAACCAGCTTTCATCAGGACCCGAGCAGGAGCCAGAGCTCTGGTATAACTCCCCTTACTGAGGCCTGGGCTCATTACCCTCAGGGGCTGCCTGCACACTTGTAAGAGTCTTCATAAATAGCTTATTGTAGAAGAGAACAAGAGGTCATTGGTTTCAGACTGAACATGGGATGGGGCACTGTCCTGCCTATGTTATTTAAAAAGGCTTGTAACAACACTGCAATGATTTAGCTTCGGTGTGATTTCTAGTTTAGTTTAGTTTAGTTCAGTTTCATTTCATTTCATTTCATTTCATTTCATTTCATTCTATTCTTGTCCTTTACATCTCAAGCTCTCAAGCTGCAATGCACCTGCTCAGGAAAAGGCTTAATGTGTGCTGAACATCCATTTTTGTTCAGGAAGAGCCTGAATGCCTTTCTGAAGCAGAATTTTGGTGTGTTTTTAAAGCCAGTTTGAGTAGAGCAAAGAAAGATTGCCAATTGAGTGAAAGAAATGGCTTTTTCCATGCCTAAAAATTTTATCTAGTAAGAGCTGCCCCGTGCAACTTGGGATACTAGAACATTGGGACTTTCTGTGGGACTTTTCATGTTCTTTAGTGTTGGGTAATTTGTGGTAAAATGTCATTCCTTTCTAGCTACATTCAGAAACCACAATGTGCCTCTCTTTAGGAGTGGTGCTGCTTTGGCTTTGATAATGGGCTTTTTTCCCTTAAACACAGAGGGAAAACCTACCTTTTTCCTACTTGAACACCCCTAAAAATCCACAATTTTATTTCTTTGTTCTTTTTTTTCTCCACAGCAAGAAAAAGTCCAAAACACTCAAAATGCTTCAATTAAGCATTCCTGCTTTTAGATGTCTTTATATCCCTCCTGCCCTTAGCAGAGCCCACAGTGTCCATGCACCTTGCCTTCCAAAAGGAGAATTTGAGAAGGCCTGGCAAAAGCACAGACAGGAGATAGCTCAGCACCTTGTGAGCGTGCAGCAAGGAGCAGAGGTCCAGGCAGGTGGAAGAGGGAAGCTGCATCCCCCATGCCTCTGCTTGGCTGGAGAAGCAGTTGCATTTGTTTAAGGCAAAATAAGCTGGGTTAGCTCAATGTATGTCAATGTCGTGTGCTAAAGCTGCCTCTAAGAGGTAGTCCAGGTGAATGACCTACTTGAGTGCTTGCCTGAGAGCCTGGAGAGAGGTCTGTCTGCACAAGAGTGGATGGCTACAGTGGGGTGTCCAGCCCTGGCAGCTCTCGCCCTCATAACAGCAGGAAAACCCAGTCAAACCAACCCAACTATGAAACCACTCTCATTTCTGCTTACTTCTGCAGGCTTATGGAAATGTCATTTGAAGCACTGAGGCATGTAAGGAGTTGTGGAGCTTGATGTTACTGTGAAACAGCTAAATTACTGGGGTGGTGTTTTGACCCCTCAAATCAGGAAATGTATGCTAAGTTCTACAGCTTTTTTGGCCTGTGGTAGCCTTTGGTGGGAGAGGCAGTTTAATGAATCCAGTAATTATGTTGCTTTTGGAAAAACACTGTTCCTAATTAAGATTTCCGTTAGTGTAATCCAGCTTTTTCCTCTGCAATGCAAAGTTAGAGGATCATCTGCAGGTATTTTCTTACAAAAGGAATACATGTTGGTTTTTAATTTTCTGTTGAGGAAACAGTACGTTTACCTCTGAATTCAAAGCTGAGACTTGCTGCTCAAGCTGACATCGGCAGCACCCTGGCTGCCCTTTATATATGATGCTTTCTGCAAGTTGTTAAGCCAGATGTTTTCTTGCATAGGTGTTTCTCCGGGAGTCCTTGGAACACAAATTGGAGAAACAGCGAGAGGTGGAAGTCACCAAGGCAGCAATGATCATCCGAGCGCACATCTTAGGTTATGCAGCCCGGTAAGTGACTAGATGAAAATATTAATAATCAAGCTTTGGAATAAATGGCTGGGGTGTCATGGAATTCAATCCTTCTGGTACAATTCTTAACTCTTCCTACGGACCAGGCATCCAAATCCTGTAAGTGGCTTTTGAAAATACCACTTCTGGTAACTTTGCCAGACCCATGAATAAAGCAATATGGACTTTGAATTGCTTTAAGATAATGTATAGGACAGTATAGAAATTTGAAGGTTAGCTGGTACTCAGATAATTGTATCATGTCATTAGATCTAGCTCTAGCTAGATAGCACCTAGTGAGGCTGCCCCAAGTTACCAGCTGAGATTGATTTGTCTTTGCTTCTTCATGGTAAAAAAAGAGAAGACAAATAAAAACAGTTTTGTTCTTAAAGAACCATGGCATTAGGTAACTGATTAATATTTCACTTGTTTACCTGCCTTTATGCATTCTGTATTAGGTGGAGTTGCTCATGCCATCTGTTAATTTCTCTGCTTTTTCTACAAATCAGTAGACAGTTTAAGGAAACTTGTTTGTGTAATTAGGTAATTTCTCTTCATGTGTATATTAGCCCTGTTCTTATTTTCGGACCAGTGTGTTACTTAAAGACTATATTCCTTTTTTAATGACAGAGCTATCCTGCTGGTCATCAGATGTGCCATGAGTGTCTATGTATATTCTTTCTTCACACACAGAGCTGTCCTTTTTGCGGCTCCTTGTCAGGGACATAAGAACATGTAAGACAGGTAGTATGCATTTCCTTAATGAAGACACAGACAGCACTGTCATAGTCTCTTTACTATCGAAGGGAGGAGAATGTGAGCAAGAATGGAGAAACCATCACAGAACTAGAAATAATAAATTGGTTTATTACCACAGGCTCATTATTGCAGTTCACCATGGCAAGACTCATTGTTACTGCTCATTAATTCCTTATTTTCTTAGAAGGTTGCCTTTTTTTTTTTTCTTATCTCCCAGAAAGCGATATAGAAGGGTTCTCTACTATGTGGTTGTGATACAAAAGAACTACAGAGCATTCAGTAGTAGGAAAAAGTTCCTGTGCCTGAAAAAAGCAGCAATAATCCTTCAGAAGCAGCGGCGAGGCCAGCTTGCTCGACGTGTTTACAGGGAGCGACTAGAGGAGAAGCAGAGACAAGAGGAGGAAAGAAGAAGAGAGGAGGAAGAAAGGTGCAGTATGCTGTCATACATCATTCTCCTGCTGGTGGCATATTAGGTTTTGGTCTGAGTAGCATTAATTTCAGGCTGTTCTCGATTAAGTGATTTTGGAAACCTTTGGTTCCTCTGCGAAAAGATGCATGTAGCTATCATGGTAGTTTTGTATGCACAAACATATCCTTGGTGACCTTATATTTGGCTGCCTTTTCCATGTGGCAGATGATCTCTATAAGTTGAGATATTGCTCAAGCAAAGGTATGTGATGAGCTTATGTTGAGCTTGATTTACTAACTTCTTTTCTTCCCTTGCTTTTAGGGAAAGACAAAGGCAAGAAGCAGAGCATCTTGCCCAGCAGGTAAATTATATTCTTAATGCTTTTGCTTTCAGCCGTCTTGTTTATTTGAGTATCTCAACCCAACCATTGAAAAAATAAAAGGCATCTGTGGCATTTAAACTGAACTTATTACAGGAGTTGGCAGATAAAGCCAAAGGAAACTTGATACAGTTGTTTGCATGGAAATTTCTTTCGCCTCGTGCTTCATTTAATTTCCGGCAAAGTTAGAACTTTCTGCACGTACTTCAGCTTTCCACTATCTGTGAGCAAATGTAATCACGCTTTCATTTTCTTTTTCTTTCCTTTTCTTTCTGATTTAGGGAGAAGGCTCCTTTTAAATGAGCAGCATAGTGGAAGAATAGTCCTTTAGAAATAAACACATTTTTAAAAGGAATTTTGTATTAAGGGGCTGTACTTTATTTTCTTTATTTTTTAAAAATTTATTTTATTTTGAATGCAGGCTGAAGAAGAGAGAAAGAAGCAGGAACTGGTTGCCATTCAGAAAGCCCAGAAGGAGGCAGAGCTGAAGCAGGAGGTGGAGAAACAAAAAGAAAGCAGGCAGGTTGAAGAAATCCTGCGTCTGGAAAAAGAAATTGAAGACCTGCAACGTGTGAAGAAACAGCAGGAGCTGTCTTTGACAGAGGCTTCATTACAGAGGCTGCAGCAGCTTCGAGATGAGGAACTCCGGCGGCTTGAGGACGAAGCATGTCGAGCAGCCCAGGAGTTCCTGGAATCTCTGAACTTTGATGAGATTGATGAATGCGTCCGAAACATTGAGAGGTCTCTTTCTGTGGGCAATGGGTATCCTGCTGAACTGACTGAACAGACTGGAAATGCCTGCAGTGAGAAGCCCAATTTTAACTTCAGCCAGCCATATCCTGAGGAGGAGGTAGATGAGGGCTTTGAAGCTGATGATGATGCATTTAAGGATTCACCCAACCCGAGTGAGCATGGCCACTCTGATCAAAGGACCAGTGGCATCAGAACAAGCGATGATTCGTCAGAAGAAGATCCCTATATGAATGATACTGTGGTGCCAACAATTCCTGCTGCTACTAACACCATGCTTATACCTCCTACCCATGATACAGTCAGTCTCCACAACTCTTCAAGTGGTGAATCCACATACTGCATGCCAGAAAATGTATCATGTAGACCCCCAAATTCTGTGGAACTTATTTCTCCCGATGGAGACTATGATTACGACCAAGACGACTATGAAGATGGTGCTATTACTTCTGGTAGCAGTGTGACCTTCTCTAATTCGCACAGTAGCCAGTGGTCACCGGACTATCGGTGCTCAGTGGGGACGTACAATAGCTCCGGAGCATACCGATTTAGCTCTGAAGGAGCTCAGTCTTCTGTAAGTAGCACTGGTTTTATTATCTAATAATTGATGTGTGCTTTTTGATTATTAGGGTTTTTTTTCCCCCACTGTGCAGCTGTAGAGTCACTGTGGATGTTCTTATAAATGTCTGTGTTGTGTAGTTTGACTTGCTTAAGCTTCGTGCAGACATACTTGTCTGTTGCCATCTAGATGCCACTGGGGTGAGTGCATTAGAGTTAGAGGCAGCTCTGATGCTCTTTGCAGTCCTGGGCTAATGCAAGGATATGGTTCAGCCTGTTTTACGGAGAACCACACATTATTTGGTGAGGAGCTCAGTGCATGGCCTTGAATGCAATTCCTAAGCAAAATTCTGCTGTGTGTCTCTGTGTTTTGAAGGGGGGTACCAGTAGTATGGTGGGGAATTGACTTCAGAAAAATTAAATTATTAGGGATGCAAGTTGCAACAGTATGGAGCAAGAAGCTGCTTGCCCAAGTCCCTGAAATGCCCAGTGTATTTTGAGACGACTTGGAGAGGGAATTTCACATGATGGCTAAAATTATTGAGGCGGACACTCATAGTGAGGAGCTCTTTTTCAGTGCCATTTACTGAGTATACTGTGGGCTTTGCTCCTGCACATATTTTTAGTAGAATATGATTCCTTCTACTGCTCACAGGATACCTCTGTGAGACTGTCTGTCTGGGAAAGTGAAAAAGTATTTCAGCAATGCTGGCTGAATGTTAATGCTAAAGTATCTACTGCAGTTGAGGTTATGGGAGCTGGTCAAAGATTCATCGTGTTAAGTTGATGGTTCTTGCCTGAGAGGAAACCCACTTTTAGCTGTCTTTATTGAGGACTTCTTCCTGTTGCATGACTCTGGGTGTGTGCTGTATACAGAACAGAAATTCTGATTATTTGAGGTGAGGGTGGAGGAATATGGAGCTTGTTTCTTTTTTCAAGACTTAGCACAGCACTTCAGTGAAATATCCTGAAAAGCTGTTTCCTAAATTTGTTTCATGGTATTAGAGCTAGTGTGTAATCAAACAGCTGCCTTTTACTATGGTGTACTCCTTCCTTTCTGACCTGGATGATAAACAATGAGTCATGTCCTTCCAATAGAGCACAAAATGTTTTAGCTGAAGACTTCTAAACCAATTTAATCTAAATTCCTTCCTGAGAGATCATTTTACCTTTATTCTTCTCTTCTGTAGTTTGAAGACAGTGAAGAAGATTTTGACTCCAGGTTTGACACAGATGATGAACTTTCCTACCGGCGGGATTCAGTCTATAGCTGTGTCAGCCTGCCCTACTTTCACAGCTTTCTGTACATGAAAGGTACTGGGTCAATAAGAATTTGTTGAATATAGAAAATAACTAGAAATGCTTATTACACTTTCTAGTCCAATTCCCTTGGAGTTAAGCTATTTTCTGATTTTTCAAAGGGTAACTGAAAAAGCTGGAGAGAGCTGCTTTCAAATTAAGTTCTTTGCAATGGCCTACAACTGGCAGCCTTTGTCCTGTCTGCAAAGGAACATCAACATTTTGGGCTGCCTCTGTTTCATTTTACATTCTTGCTTTGGCTTGTAAACAATGGAACATACAGTATATATTGCAATAGCTCACAGTCAAATCTTACCAAATTTTGAAGAAAGCTGATTTTGTCTCCCAAAACCTTAAAATGTAGGCAGCATTCTGCATTGCAGACCAGTTTTACTGATCTCAGTTGACTTTCATTTTTGGATCCAAAAGACACAAAGAAGGATATTTGTAACCAAGAGGCACAAGAGACTCTGAAAGAACATGCACAGTTCTCTCGTTAAGATTCCTGATTTTATCTTCTGAGGATTTATAGTAAATCATAATCTAGATGGATCCTTGTATGATACTCATCACTGTAGTGTAACTTATTTTTCTGAAATAGAAACAGTGATGAATATGTGCATAGCTGTGTTTGTGTGAACACAGTCATCACTGGCATGATTGTGTTACCTTCTGACATAGTTAGCAATAACTCTGTGGAATGACAGGAGGTTAAGGTTTTTTTGACTGTGATGCAACTACAGTGCAAGCTGTACTGCCTGCCATACAGCCACACTTTGGTACGACTGAGTTCGCACTGGTGTATTTCCTATTCGGGTGTAGCTTTTTCAGGTTTTGTGGATTTGAGTTGAATGTTGTTACCTCCTAATAATTTGGAGAGAGGAAAGAGTGTAACACTAAACTTTTCTTAGAATATCATTGAGATACATTGAAAACGGTGTTAAAGAGCTGATTCTCATAGGCAGTAAGACTTTTTAGTAATTTATTGTTTGTTATATATATGTTATGTATAACTGTATGTAATTATATATATGTTACATATATGGTTTTTAATATTGAGACATTTTATAATTTAAGTGTCTTTAGATTGCCACTAATATTGGTGGCCTTAAGGATATGCAAAAATGAAATCTTCGGTTTCATGGCTTAGAGCAGATACCAACTGCAGCATTGTTGGTCAGTGTTTTCCAGTGTTGGTTTGGTCACAGCTTCTGTTCTATAATATAATTGTTTGCCTTAACTATGTATAAACCCACATACGTGTATCTTGCCAGGTGGCTTAATAAACACATGGAAGCGGCGCTGGTGTGTCCTGAAAGATGAGACCTTCCTGTGGTTTCGTTCCAAGCAGGAAGCACTTAAGCAGGGTTGGCTTCACAAAAAGGGGGGTGGATCATCTACGCTTTCCAGAAGGAACTGGAAGAAACGATGGTTTGTTCTCAGACAGTCCAGGTTGATGTACTTTGAAAATGACAGTGAAGAAAAGCTAAAGGGTGCCATTGATGTCCGAACAGCCAAGTAGGTTTATATGTTTTAATATGTTAGCCATAGTTCCTCCTAAACACTTCTTGGGGCTTAATCTGGGAAGATGTTAAGTGTCCTGCCTTCAAACTGTGTGAGTGCAAACACAAGAGTGTGCTTGATGAAGTTATTGAAA